>CAUYON010021091.1:0-49676 GCA_963573935.1 Arctocebus calabarensis
TCTTTATATAGTGATCAAGAAAATGCCATGAAGGCTATCTGTAACAGTATGATCAAAACATTTCTGAATGTATATGAATCGTGCCCTATGATTGCACCAATGTACAGAATTATGACTCAATAAAATTATAAAAAAAAAAAAATTAGCCGGGTGCTGTGGTGGGTGCCTGTAGTCCCAGCTACTTGGGAGGCTGAGGCAAGAGAATCGCTTGGGCCCAAGAGCTGGAGGTTGCTGTGAGCTGTGACTGAACAGCACTCCACCGGGTGTGATAGAGTGAGACTCTGTCTCCACAGGAAAAAAAAAAAATTTTTGAGAAAATTGGTATCAATTATCCAGGAAACCTGACACTTCAGTTTATTCTTACACAATCCCATGTGTTATATCATAGTGTTTTTGTAAAGACTAAAAGAATAATTATATGTGAGGTCCATATAAGGGGGAGTAGTATGTATTCAGTCCCATGTCATATTAACTCTTATCATGTAATATTTTCTCTTGGTAATGTGCTGGAAAGCTACAGACAAATGATTATATTTTGATGTTCCTACTCACCTATCAAAAGGCAAAACATAATTAAATTATAGTAGTATTACAAACATTGAAAGAGCCAGAACATTTTTTAATAACAGTCCCATAGGTAATATAATTCACAGGAAATTAAGTAGCTTCTGTGCTTTTTTCAACCTGTTTATAATTTTAAATTAATTTATGATAGTGAATTTTAATGAATTGAATACTAATCACTGTGATTCTTTATGTTTTAAATATTAGGCCACAATGAAAATGTGCATAAACAGACTTGATACTTTGTAAAAATAAATATAGTATATAAATTCATAAAGAGACTCTCAGAGGAGTAATTAACTCTCTATCAATCTCTTCTTGCTCACGTTATAGGAAAATTTGCTTTATTTTCACAGAAAGAGCCATAACATAATGAGATTTTATTCATATAGGGAGATAATTAAGAGTGATGAATGTTGGCCAATAAGAAAGGATAACCCATTTTAGTTTCTGATATCACTATCTTCTACTTCAGGACTTCATTCATCCTCCTGGAAAGTTCCAGAAATACTAGGAATCCAAAGGACATCTTGTACCCTCATGACTCTGTCCAGGAGGCTGCCTGGCACTGTCCATCCAGTCTCCCAGATGCTGGATAGAATCTTGACTGTCAGGAACCGCATTTTCTTTCTGGATGCTATTTTTCATGCCATCTCTTGTGTGCAATAACACACACTGGGGGAAAAAATCCTGTATTCAATAAATGGTGCCCTCATGACCTAATTATGCCCCAAAGGCCTCATCTTATAATATCTTACCATTGGGGCATAGGATTTCAATATAAGAATTTTGGGATTCCCAAAGATTCAAGCCATAGTGAAATCTTTCACAGGGTAAGATGATCCAGAGATTTAGCACCACAGCCGAAATCGCTCCTTTGTTCAATTTAATCATTTAGTTGATTGCAGACTTATTTATATTATGCCAAAACAAGTCAATAAGTCAAATACATTTGCTTTATTTACTCAGAAATCTAGTTAATTTAATGGAGATAAATTCACGAAGTCTGTTGAGGTAGTTTGTTTTTTTTTTTTACAATTATTGGCCAGGGCTGTCTTTGAACCTGCCACCTCAAGTATATAGGGCCAGCGCCCTACTCTTTGAGCCACAAGTGCTGCCCTGTTGAGGTAGATATTGCATTATTCTTACTCAATATAATCTGTACACAGTCTCTGCCAGTGCAGTCTGGCCCCAAACACCTTTTCCTTTCCTTTACCAGGAATTGCTAGAGTATCTGCAAGCCAGGAGAAGTGTGTTTCCTCACACTCATGGTGAGCATGGTGACTTTCACATTTCACATCAGATTCTTTCTAAGCATATCAAAGAGAGAGTACGACACATACGATGCTCGCATCTTAGAAGAGATAACACTTTAAATTGCTTTACAGATAGAGAAATTCAGTTCCTTGTGCAGTGTAGGAATTTGAGTAAATAGTATTGCAGACTGGCTACAGGGTTTACAATAATCACAGCCACATTCAGGCTAAAGACACTCTTGTGCACCACATAGTAAACCTAATCATAATTGCTACAAGAAAATATAACCCAAGTTTTCAAGTTAAAACTTGAAAGTACATTCATGCAACCCAGTTCAATTTTATATCAAAGACTGTGTATAAATGGCAACATGTGTATTTTTTTTTTTTAGTTTGTAGAAAATACAACTCACATAGCTATTTGATGAAATTAGACTGATGGATGAATATAGTACACACAACATCAATGTAATTTAGTTTCAGGATGCTATTGAGTTTTAAATCCTGTGAGACCTTTATTACATAGACACTTGTATAATGACTGTAAATATTCAACATCCTGCTTATGACAAATATGTCTGAGGGCTGTAAATAT
Organism: Arctocebus calabarensis; assembly: GCA_963573935.1. Classification (NCBI taxonomy): domain Eukaryota; kingdom Metazoa; phylum Chordata; class Mammalia; order Primates; family Lorisidae; genus Arctocebus; species Arctocebus calabarensis. The sequence continues at coordinate 2,416 of CAUYON010021091.1, forward strand.
CATGTTCAATTAGATGTCTCCTCTCCTGGGAGTGCTGTGAATGTGCATCTGAAGAGCTAGCCTGAGTGAGGAAGAATTTATTTTAGGAATTAAATCTATTTAAAATATTTTCCAGGTTTTCAGCTTCTTAAGTTGCTATATTTAGCTGAATTAACTTTCATTATAAAAAATTAAGAAGCATTATGTGGCAGTAAGAAACACCCAATAAGGCAACCAAAATGCCTAATGAAACACAAATTAGGTTTTCGATTAGCTATACTTCTATAATACAATGTTACTTCTCAAGGAATTCCTTAATGTTTATGTGTTTTAAAGTATATTAGCCATACTCTTAATTTGTGACTTTCTCTGATTTTCTATAACTTAAAATTACCACTTTACCAAATGAAGAAGACATTAATAGTGTTCAACTTTAAGCCTACGAGAGCAACAGATTTGCCAAATGTTGATTTTTTTCAGGGAGCTATCATGCTTCATATTAGTATTATGAATAGATCATTTTGCTATAATTTGTTCATAAAGGAAAAGTTTATTTTAATTAATTTAAAAATATCAACCTTAAAAATATTTAAAAATCAAGTTTTGATGCTGTGTGGTAAAATCATACCAATTTTCAATATTCTTACCAGGTAAGGCCATTTGTAGTTTTCACTGTATCTGTGTTTGTGCGTAAGTGTGTGTGTACTTTAATAACAATTATTGAAACATAGAATATTATATATTGCGGCCAGACACAGTGGCTCACGCCTACAGCACCCTGAGAGGTCAAGGCAGGTGAATTACCTGAACTCACAGGTTCTAGACCAGCTTGAGCCAGAGCAAGACCCTGCCCCTAAAAATGGCTGGGCATTGTGGTTGTCTGAGGCAAGAGGGTCGCTCTTGACACCACAGCACCCTACAAAGGGCAACAAAGTGAAACTCTGTCTCAAAAAAAAAAAGTTACATATTAAGGATATTTTACTCTTTGAAATCACAGTGAAGACAATCATGGGATTTTTGAACTCAAACAGTGGTGACTTTGAATATGGAAATTCCTAATATATCTTTTATTAATTATGCTTTAGTAAAGTACATTTAGTAAAGCAATGTTTTATTGCAAAAGTTTAGTATATTTCAGGAATACATTGTCATTTCTAACATTTCATCAATAATATTTTTGAGGGAAAGGTCATGAGACCAGCATGAACAATAGCAAGACTCCCTTGTCACAGCCCCTATGGCCCAGGTCTCCATCGCTGCAGAAAGGAACCAGGTGTGACATGGATTAAGTACAAGCTTGTAGGAGGCAGGCTAACCTTGATTGCAGGGTAGCCCCAAGCAACCTCTGCAGTAGCCTTTTATGGACACAGCACGAGACAGGTGAGGGGAGTATTAGACAATGACTACGTGCCTAACGAGTGCCATGGGCTTGGGCTCTTTCTCGGCAAGGAGCACCCTGGAAGGAATTGTCCAAGGGTCTGCCTTCCAGCTGCATCTTGCTCAGAGGTTGACTGGCTCTTGGTGCCCTCTATACTCCATCTCTACAAAAAAATAGAAAGATTTGTCAGATATAATTGTGCACGACGGTAATCCCAACTATCTGGGAGGAAGAGGAAGGAGATTCACTTTAGCCCCAGAGTTTGAGGTTGCTGTGAGCTATGATGATACCATTGCACTCTAGCTGGGACAGCAGAGTAAGACCTTGTTCTTTTTTTTTTTTTTTTTTTTTGAGACAGAGCCTTAAGCTGTCACCCTGGATAGAGTGCTGTGGCATCACAGCTCACAGCAACCTCCACTTCCTGGGCTCAAGCGAGTCTCCTGCCTCAGCCTCCCAAGTAGCTGGGACTACAGGTGCCCACCACAACGCCCCGCTATTTTTTGGTTGCAGCCGTCATTGTTGTTTGGCGGGCCTGGGCTGGATTTGAACTCGCCAGCTCAGGTGTACGTGGCTGGTGCCTTAGCCCATTGAGCCACAGGCGCCGAGCCAAGACCTTGTTCTTACAAAAAAAATAATAATAATAGTAATAGTTTTTCCTTGAGATGTTTGCATCATAAATGTTTGAAACCTTGAAACATATAATAGTACTGGAATGAACAAAGACATGTGTCCCAAGTGGTCCAAAAGTAGAGACAGTTCAGGGATTAAAGGTGATAATTGATCTCGGAAAATGTTAACATCAGACATGTGAAGGAAGCTCTCCAAAGGATTATAGAGTTGATAAAATTGGAAGTAGTAGGATAGGATCATAGATTAAGAAATGCATTGAGACAGGCCAGATAGCTTCACAGATGATAAGACGGGTACATGAATAAGGACAGGGTCATTCATGAGCAATCTATCTAAAAATTCATGAGTCAGGTTATTCAAAGAATAATATTTCATGAGTGAGAACATAAGAGAAAGCTGAATCCTCAGGCGAACACCATAGCTACAGGTCTCCTGTTGTACATTGGGTCTTTACACCTGCTCACTCGTGTACTGCACGGAGAATTTTGTTAAATGAGTAAATTATAGATGCCCTTGCCACAGAAGAATAGCGTAACTTTGTAAAACAATTCATGTTAATTTACTTCACTATAGTAAATATCTTGGTATTTCTATGTATCTTACAATGTTGTGTTATATACTTTAAATGTACACAATATAATTTATTAAAAAAAAAGCAAAAGATTAGTTTCCTCCAAGGTAGAATGCCATCCCGAAGAAGGCAGCGGAGTCCCAAAGTTATTTTAGCCAATAATCAGGTTATAGTTACTTATTCTTAATATGTCAATAAGGACATATATGTTGAAAGTCTCTAGTTTGAAGAATTAGCCCCCCAAATAGTTGTCAAGTCTGAAGCAGTGGTGCTTTTGAGAAGGCCATGGTCGCTGACACACACAGAATCTGGTGAAGAGCTCATGTTTCTCCCTTCTCACAATTCTATTGAGAAGAGTGGTGGCAGTGACGCTTGCCACTAAGTGTGTCTGGTCAGTCAGGCTCTGCACTTACAGTGTCCTCGCCTCTGGCCCTGTTTCTCAGTGGACGTGTAGCTTTTCTCTCTCTCTGTCTGTTCGCGAAAGACCAAGAGCTGACACCACTGAGTCTGGCCTTGTAGTGCGGATAAGAAAAAGAAAAATCAAATACAAGAATCAAGAATGCATGCTGAATCACAAAATGATAGTCTTAGTCAATATAATTTTGTGTCCTTTTCAAATCTCCACTGACAGTGCTCACTTCGGAATACATATATTCAAATCGACACTGACAAGGAATCTCAAGTTAAGATCTCTATGAAAGTTGATGAAATGACAGACTTGATTGAGAAAGTTCTCAAATATTAAAAAAAATTCTAATCGGGTTTGATCTCACTATCTAGTTTTACCAGTTGAATAATTATTAAATAGAACATTAAAGGAAAACTGCAGGTCCTAATTTGGTGCTTTGCCCGGGCTGAGTCAGAGGATATTTCTCAAAGCAAATATGGCTGAGAAAAATACTAAACACGGTCAAAAGATGGCCCACGTGACTGGGATAGGCAAAGACATGATTCACTGAGGAGAAGCCCATTGTGATCCGGTCTGGCGGGCTCATGGATGAACGTTAGTGAGTAAACATGGATATATACGGCAGAGGAGCCCTTCGACTAATCCTCCAACTTTAGACCTGATGGGATGACCATTTAAAGGCCACTGTGAATGGTTTTTGGAGTGAAAAATGACATACTGAAATCAAACCTTTGAGAAAACTACCCTGAATTTATAAGACAAATACACTTAGATGGATATAGCCTGTGAAGGAGCCCATGTGAAGAAGCTTTATAGGAATAGCTACATAAGCTTTAATGATAACATTCAATAACGTCTTATAAAACAAATGCCCATCAATAGGAAAAGAGATAAATATATTTTGGTATATTCACATAATGGAATATAATGCAGTAATAAAAAGAAAGTGCCAAACTACAATTAAACAAACTATCCTAATTAATCTCACAAGCATTTGTGAGACATAAATCAATATTTACTACAAATGATTTAGTTTATATGATGCTCAAGAAAATGAAAAATTAGAGAGACCTGAAAAAATGATTTACTAAGTTGCAAGAGGGGAGAATTTACTGGAAAGAAACAAGAGGGAAAATTTGAATGCAGAGAATGTTTTATTACTTGCTTAGGCTGAGGGATGAATGTGTGTACATGTATACATATATATGTGTACAGTTTTAATGAGCTGTACACTCAAGATCAGTGCACCTTATACATATAGCACCAAGTGTGCTTTACTCAAAAAACATTTTTTAAAATGATCACATATAATATTTCACTATTTTACAAGTTCAACAATATTCCAAATTCCTTAATTTCACATATAAATGTGGAAACATTCAAAAATTATCATTAATAGTGATCATAAGACAATTTTAGCTAGAAAATAATATATTCACCTTATACATGCTGTCACTATTATCTGTTTGTTTTGATTTTCCCTATCCATTCTGATCATGGTTTTGCCTCTGATCTGAAACTTGTCTTAAATAGGGCTAACTTAAAGTCAAAAAACGGAAATCATGCCAAATAGAGAAAACACATGGCAGGGTGTCAAAGCTTTGAAAAAACTCACTTCTGCCAACCAGGCATCTTCTTATCTTTTGGATGAAAATTGTTATTGAAAGAATAACTCTTACCTGAGGAATTGTGTTGTGTATAACTTGCTGAAACACAGTCAGTTTTACCTGTTCCATGGAGGAATCCCTTTTTTGATTGTCCTTTGGTAATTAGGTCCATTATTTTCCTTTTCTATTTCTATCTTCCTCTTTGCGGTCTATCTTCTATCATATTTCACAAGTAGTCACTATGTGAAAGAATTGAGGGACATGTTCAGTACATGTCAGGACATCTTATTCAGTGAACATTGACTGAAAAGCATTTTTCTCAGCACCTTCAATCATTTTATTTGCCTTTTCATATCTCCACAGTGTGGCATGACCTTGAAAGAATCCCCCCCCCCCAAAAAAAATGGCACATTTACTATAAGAAGAAGTGAGCCTATGCTTTTGGACCAATCTGAAAGTGTCTATGATGTTTTAATCACCTGTCAATCTCCTTATTGGGAAGGAGGGCCTTCCTTAGGGTATTGGGGGTTGTTGAACACAAAACACCCAGCATTGGACAGATGAGATCAGCAGCGGTTTGTTACATATAATCCCAGCCTCAGGGAAGAGGGTCCCATTCACCTAGAACAATAGCACCTAGAACACAGGGAAAACCAGAGGTTGTGAGGAACTTTGCATTATCAGAAGGGTAAGTCATCCCTTGGTTCCTCCAGGAGGACGTGTTGAATAAATCCCAAGGGCTGTCAGGGTAATGAAATGTGCTACTTTGGAGAACTAACTATGTTTGTTCCCCTGGATAAGGAGGGTTGCTGGGATAGAGGACCTTCTTCCTGAGAGGAAAGGGGGAAGGGGAACTTCAAATAGGCCATTTGAGGTCATCTTGATTTCAGCAGATGTCAAAGTAGTAAATAAAATTGGACTTTAATATGTGGCTTTATAATACATAAGACAACATGGACTAGACAATGGGGCATAACAGGTAAAGGCCAGGAATGTGATACACAGTCACATTCAGAATTAGTCAAGAGTCAGCTGAGTCATATATTCTTCTTAACAAAGCATCACAAGACTGCAGAAGCAAGAATCCAATGTACTCAATTCTAATATGAAGGCAGTAGATGAGCTAATACAAAGAGGGGAAGGGGGATAAAGGACCTGAGAGAGGGGAGGAGGTGGGGGGGTCACCATACATGGCACACCTCTTGGGGGCGGGGCACAATTATAAGAGGGACTTTACCTAACAACCTCAATCAGTCTAACCTAATTCTTTGTACCCTCAATGAACCCCAAATAAAAATAAATAAATAAAAATAAAAACTAAATAAAGTCATATGGCTTATATCTCTATTAAAAGATCTTAGCCAGGTTCTAACAGTCAATAGTATTAGTTATTTTTTTTCCTTTTTCTGGCAAAGTAGCACAGTGCCATCACATACTTGCAAAAAACTTGCCTAAAGAAAATAAACTACCTGAAATACCAATAGAACCTATTTTTATTTTCAATAGATTGTTTTAGATGGGTTGCAGCAAGCAGTTATTTATGTGGCTACCCCTGATGTATGTTGAAATGTACACTCTTTTCTTAAAATAACAAATTATTCCTCAGGATCGCTGGTGAGATTTCATTATCCAAATAAGTGAAATTAATTTGCAATCCAACTGCATTTTCTCCTGATACATTGGATGACCAAGTCTTTCCCGGCAGCCTTCTCACTGGCCCAGCTGTGGAACTCTAAAATCGCTTGGTTAGTAATTAGGTGTTTATCAGATTCTTGCTGAAAAGGCATGAGACAGTTATCTGACACAATTATCTTTGAAAATTGACTCTTCCATTCCTGGTCTTGCTGAGGACATTCAAAGGAACACTGAGTGGTTTAAAGCTAAATGCCTTTCAAAAACCCTTGCCTTCTAGAATGTACGCAGTACAATTGCCAGTCAGAGAATTTTTTCCCTGCCTTTCATGCACAGTCTTTTGTGTGTGAATCTTTTTGTTATGTCTTTGTGCACGTTGACATATGAAAATTACTTTTGACCTGCTCCTCTGTTACTTCATTAATGTCTTTCTTATTATAGCATTATTAATCGTCAGCCTGAAATTTAATGCTTGTTCCTTTTGTCCTCACCTGCTGCTATCTCGTCATAAACTAACCCAATGTGGTGAAGGCAATTGCAAAGAAAGGCTGGGATATACAGGCATTTGGGGTAATGACATTTCTAGAGCTATTTACTCTTAATCTAAAAATCTACAGCTCTTTTAAGTATTAATGTGCGGTTTACTCGGAGCTTAGACATGAATATTTTGCTTTAATTTGAAAAGCTATAAAAAATAGTTATTTGGACACTAACAAAAGGAAACCCCAAGTAATAGGTTTTAATTTTAGTGTCTCAACTATTTAAAAATGATGCTCTGAGTCCCCTCCCAATAGAATTGAACTAATTTTAGGTTTCCATATACATCCAAAGGAGTGCATTTGAGATTAATTTGTGTGAAACATAAAAGCAAATAAGGACAAAAACAGAGTATATTTTTCTCCAGTTTCTATTGGTAAGTGTAATGTTTTTGTAAGCCTTCTTTGTTTTTAATCACCATAATGTCTTGGCTAATGTAAAGGCAGTCATTATAGACATATGGACTTCATGAGTGTTGTAGCATTTGTGTTTGTGCTTCCATCTCTTCTGCAAGTAAATTGGTTCTGTTACATATTTCTGTTTTCATTCATCCATCCATTAGTTCAACAAATATGTAGGGTTTTCTGAGTGGCAGACCTGGTGATTTCATTGTAGAATGCTGCGATCGAGACCTTTGCAACTTCATGACCTCTGACTTTCCATGTCAAGTTCATGTTCACAGAGCTCTGTCCGAGAAACTGAATTTGTTCTGTATATATTCTTCATGTTAAACCTGTTTTTCACACAATGCCCCTACATTTGGCCTGATTTTATTTTTTCAACTCCCTCTCTAATCATAATCTCTCTAATATGTTTCATTTGAAACCCCACGCAAACGAAACCATTTATTATTCAGAGAGATTCTTTCCTCTGTGCCTTGGAATAGTTGCTGCTTTCATTCAGAATCCCTCTTCTCTAGTCCGATAAACTCTTTGGTCTTGATCAACAACTACTGTTCCTTCAAGATCTATTTCAAGTCTTCACTTCTGTGTGCAATATTTTCTCTAACAATTTTCCCTAAGCCTGCTTACTTTGTTCTCTCTTTGATCTCATCGCACAGGAATCTTCCATATCCTTTACTATAGAAATCACCACTCTGAACTTTTCTTCTTCTACTCCTGCCTTACTGCAAACTTTTCCTGGACAGAGACTGTCTTATTCATTTTTGTATCTTAAGATAGCACATCAATGGTCCTCAAAGAAAGTTTATTAACTATAAAGTGTAATAACACAAGTATGGTGTACTTTTTGATACATTATTGTCTTATTTGTAGAGAAATGATTTTAATAATGACATAGTCTTCCACTGAACATCCTTTGTGTTTAACCTCATCAGACATTTGTTCAATGGTCAGATGAGTAAATTGTGAACTTATTCTAGAAAAAGTGCTACATAAGTCATTGCTGACTGTAAGGTCACATTCAAATTACTCACCTTGGGAAGCTATGTACCAACCGCAGAGCCTAGTCCACCTTCAAAACAATTGTGGAACTCTTTTTCTGCAATGGCCATCAGAGCTGTCATCATATAAGGTCTTATAGTCAAGTTCATGACTCAGAAAAAGTGCTTTAAAGGGTAGGCTAGGCATTGGCCTCAGTACATATCTTCCCAAAGAGTGTACTTTGAATGCGACCATAGTGATATTCAACAATGAGTTATGTAGCGTTTTTATAGGATGAGTTCACAAACTTAATGCTCTGACCTACTAGTTCATGAAATGCAAACATATCATAGTTAGGATTTTTCACATCTAACCTACTGTATACATGGCTTTAATTGAAATTGTGGTCTCTATAGTTAAAAAAAGAAAAAGAATCACCAGACTTTCTTTCTCAATTAGACTAAACACAGAGTAAAGAAGGTTAGTCACAGTGGCGATCTGTGAAAGCAGAGGGTATTCTGGAGTTACATAACTAATCTCTCATTTGATACATGCCTGGTTTGCTGTTACTTCTAGGTTTTGTCAGAAGAACATGCTGAAAAAACAGTTCTGTTTCTCACCTTTTCTCTGATTTTTATCCTTTCTCACTCTCCATCCTTTCCTCAACTCCATAATCTCCCCTCTCATATGGGAATCAAGCCAGGCTAGCTTCATCTGTAAGTGTTCTTTCACCAAACCAATGTCCGGACATTTTCTTCCATTCTTATTTTCTGTACTAAAATAAATCTAACTCATCAGAAGCAGCACTTATGAAAATAATGAGGCTATTTTGTGTTTTCACCTTACACTACTTGAACCATGATATTATTTAGGAAAATATGTCTGTCTGCAACTGGATTCGCTTTCAGCTAGGATGACCAAACATCACGTGCCCACTAATTTTCATCAGAATGATGAAATGAATAGTATGATTGGAGGTCAAGTGGGCATAGAATTCATCTGACTGAGCTAGTGTCAGCACAGCTTTTTGAAAATTGCTTTTGTTTGAAAATTGCTTTCTTATTGTCTTGGTGTACATGAGTATACTTTTAAGGAACCATCTTTGTGAATTGGAACATTCATTTTGAACAAAGTGCTTCATGTAGATGTTTTTATTTTAGCCACAAAAGAAGAAAAGAAGAAAAAGTTCTTGCAGACTGTGTTTTATTTCTTTACTTTAGATGACCTTTTTAAAATTTCCTTATTCTTAAAACAATTCTATTAATATATGAATGCAATCTTCTCTTAGCAAGTCTGAAAACTAGTTCTGCCTGAGGCAGCCCTATAATTACAGTGAAAAGAAGATAAAATCTTCATTTTGCTGTCTCTACCTTTGCCTTTACGTTAACAATACTAATGAACTTCCCTCTGCTTAAGGTGAAAAATTGATTTGAGCCTTTCTGCATTTACTGCTGTGTTCTCTTTCTCCCACCTCCTCCCCCTGAGGATTTGTAAGTTTAATTTGCCATTGATTCTTTAATGATTATGGTAGCTACAGTAGAGAAACTAATATCTGTCTTCATCAGGCCCTGTGAGTTGAACATAATGTTTATTTTTAGAGGTAGCTGCTTTTCCATCATTTTGATAGCATAGTGGCCAAGAATTGACAACCATCTAACTTTCTTATGGATTTTATATTTTAATCTTGAAAATCATATGTGAATTGTAGGAATGTATGATCTTAACTACATCTAATCCAAAAGGATGCAAGTATTGCTTTATGTAACTAATGTAGTGCTAGCTTCAACATGCTAACGGGAAGCAAACGTTAAGTAGAACTGTTAGTGACCATTATTATGGCTCCAGGCTTCTCATTGTACTTCCTTTGAAGATGTCTATCAATATTTTGAATACTTCACTTTGGTGTTTCACAACCAACTAGTGCTTCAGATTCACATTTTGTTTGGCCTTTCTTTGTGATAATTTTTCTAAAATGGTTAACCCAGTAAAATCAATATTTCACAGACCTGGAGGGGGCAGATTATTTTTACTGATATTTGGTATTTGTGAAGTTTTTAAAGTATTTTTCCTATAAAATTTATTATTTAAAAATGTCATGGATATACCTTTAAACACAGGAAAATGCATAAAACGGCCAAAAGTCCTGATTCTTTTAGGAGTATAGTAGTCCTATACTATTAATATCAATTTTGCATGGCAACTGCTTACTTTTTTTAAAATTGATTTGGGTCGAAGAGTAAGATTAGTTTTTATTTTACCAGTGACTATTAATTGACATTAATATATCTTTTCACATGGGACTGATAGATTGTTTTACTATCTAATTATGTAACAAATTATGTTCAAAAAAGTATATTTCTTTGACTATTTAGGGATCTGGCCTTGATTGGGTAATTTAGTACAATGCATACATGGGATAAGAATCTCAAACTACCTCATTCTTTGCAGACAGCCTGACGTTTATTATTATGCCCTGAGTTACCCCACAATATGTTTAAAATGTTCTTTTTCCTAGAAATGTGATGAGAATTAATTAGTCTTTTGTGAAGTGAACAGAAGCTTAATTGGAAATAGGGTCCATAATCTGTCCAAATAAAACTGCTGTGAATAATAATGTGGCTGTGCCTACTTAGCCAGAATCTTTAAGAAACGAGGTGACACAGTAGGAGGATCTTGCTAATTCCCTTTCTCCTGCGGCCCCCGATGAACTTGGCAGCCCAGTTTTCAGATTTGTCTTTGTCTTGTCATCACTCCTGTAACTTCTATCCCTTTCTTTATTCTTAGTACCAATTGCAAATTTATTTTCTAAAAGTCTTTTGTTCTTAGTTTTCTTTTACAGCTTTTTTTAAATTTTAAACTAAATCTAAATCTTAAAGCAAAGTCAGAAAGTTAATACTGACATTTTGAGTTTTAATCATCATTTGGCGTTTATTATAATTTAAACATTGGACTAACTGTATAATATGTGATGTGCCTAAGGGAAATAAAATGGTTCCTAATGTGTTTGTAATATGTAAAAAAAGAATACAATGTTTTAATCCATTCAGCTTTAACCATGGGATTTCAGTACTCTGTTTTTATGTGTATGTTATATTCAAATAATACACTTTTTTATAAGAGTTATTACAGTACTCTAACTTGAAAAGACAGTAGTCCAGTTTATCTTGTACATTTGAAAGCATTACACCTCCATTTTAAAATGTATTAAACTCTTTGACTTGTTATTTCAAGTGAAAGGTGCTTCTAATTACACTGAAACAATAATAAATTCTGTGTAGTGTTAACTAGATTTTTACGTACATATTATTATTCTGGAGATCTCTGGAGTAGCTGTAGATCAGCTAGTTATTTCTATAAATCATAAACACATTTTTTTATTAAGCTTTCTATTTTCTAGCTGGAAATTTTGTCAACAGCAGCACACATGACATTGTACCTCCAGTGTCTCATCTGTTACTAAATTGTCGCCTTTCTTTTGCAATATCTTTAATGGTTATGAATACTTTCCTTTCCACTAATTAGACCTGTATGGAAGATCCTAGTCACCATGGTTTCCTTTATTTTTGTTCACTTTTATCTTCAAATTATATAGTTAGTACTGAGGTTTATCTTCACATATGCCATTATACCACTGATAAGAAAATTTAGAGTCCCATTCAAGACCTTTTAATTCTTGGTTTTGATATTGTTGTAAGAAATTTACTGGAGTTGGCTCCAGTTCACTTTATTTGCTAATTATGTGTGTTCATGCGGACAAGTCTCTTAAGGATTCTGAACGTTCATTTTCATAGGAAAGATAATATGTATGACTTTTTTGTTTCCTAATAGCATGATTTATTTTCCTAATATAATTAACTCTGATGGACAATACATGGGTAAATAGGGAAATGCTACATGTATATAACATATTATTTATTTTTACATCTTCACTCACACCTTCACTGTAGTTTCACTCACATACACATCACACACCATCTCACTGAACATCTTTTCCTGATACTACACTTGTGTACATTCAATATTCTCTTTAAATGCTAGCTCAAGCCTGATCACTTTAGACTACTTTCTGTTATAACAGATTGCATTATTTTTATTTTTGTCACTCATAGGTTACACATTTAGTGCACTGACAAGTGAACAGTATATTTGTTTCATACCTATTTGACTTACCCCTGCCTGACACAGAGAGCTCTATACAAATTAACTGTTCAAAAATATTTATTATGTGTGTAATTATAATTTCATAACCTTAATTTTTGCATTCTTAATATTTTAAGAAAAATTCTAGAAAATTAGAAAGATTAATTTAAATGAGTTAAAATGATTTTAATTATCAGCTTCCATTTATGAGTTCTATTACCATAATCTTTTCGGGTAGGCCAAACTTCTGTCTACCACATTTGTGACCCTTGACCCACATGTGGGTTGCTTACGGATTCATGTCTTATATGGAGAATCCAAAGCAAGGCTGACCCTTTCTGGTCATTGATCTCACAAAGACAGGCAACCTTTAGGCATAACTAATACTCCTCTAATCATCATTGTTCCCTTTATCAAAGAGTATAGAGATAATCGCTGTCATTGATTTCATTCTTTTGTTTAATGTTAATAACTTTCCCAACTTTGGGCTCATTGGATGATATTCAGTTAAGAATTAGCTTGGACAGAGAAAAAGGAGAGGAATACAAGGCTCTAAAAATAGTTTGGTTCTTCAGAATATTTCTCCTTTTCAAGTTAGAAAGGAGATAAAAAAGAGTAGTGTAACTTAAGGGAGAATCGATTGGAGCTAATACCAAGGAAAGCCTTTATAATTTCTGAATTATAAAATATGTAAGAAAGGAAGAGAACCACCTAGGCTGAAGTGCATCTAAAAATACTCCAAAATAGGCTTCATGCACTGCTAAGTTTATAAAATGTAAGTGTTCTCTTATGTAATCCAAAATGTGTGCCCAAAGAAATGTTTTTCGCTTTATTGAACTATGCATTGAGCTAAATTAAATCCTCTGGAACTTTTTTACTTTCTATGCAGTTATAATAATAATCTCTGGAATTGGATTTTTCTAAAATTCATTTTTGAGAAATATCATTGAGGTAAACATTCTCTTACAAACAGAATGAATAAGCATTTTATTAAATATACTATTTAAAATGCACATTAGCAGCATATATGTATGAACAGCATATGCATGTGACATATTAGCTTTCATCAAGACTCCTGTGGAAAGGATCCACAGCTTGATTAGGGTTAGACTTTACAGCTCTATACATTTGTCACAATTGAACTGCATTCACAAAATGAGTTCATTTTATCATAGATAAACCTTAACAAAGCCCATTAAAATAAATCAAAAACTTTAATGCCCTACAAGTTAAATCTAAGCTGGATACTATTCAAGTGTGAAACAATGTGCAAATAAATACAAATCTGGAACTGGTTCTGTCATTACCTCTTTGGATGTCATTTGAAGTTGGTGATGATGATGTCAATATTAATGGTATCAGGGCATGGAGCAGGCTCTCTTATAAACACTCTACACACACCTTACCCAATGTTGTGGCTATTAACATTATTCACATGTTATGGTTCAAAAAGATGAACTAAGGAAATTTAAACTGATTGCTGAAATTCAAATATTATCGGAGTGTTAAGCAAGGACTCACACTCAGATGATTTGATTTTACATCTATGTTTCGAAAACACTGGATTATATGACTTCTATACATGGGTTATTCATAAGTAAATCATATTTTAAAGCCTTTACATTCTATTAAATAATTCAGTAATAACATATTTAGCCAAATAGTTCATGATAGAAAGGGTTATTATAATTTTTTATCTCTTTTTCTCAAGTATTATTAGTTTCTTTAATGCAAAATCATATGTCTATGTATTCACAATACTTTAATTATAGGGTTTTTCTGTACCTATCCAGGTGAAAAGTGTCCTTGTATTCACAGGGTGTTATGATTGTACTTGTTGAATTCATTGTATTTAATACTCAGAAAGCATTTAAATTCATTTATATTATATTCTTCACTAAATCATTCATCCTATTGTAACTATTTCAGAAAGTATGATTTTAAATAAGTGATTAGTATTTTTGCCACTATGGTTATAACCTAATTTGGTGTACTTTCCTGTAGAGGCAGAAATTTCAAGATCAAAATTTCAAGATATTGAGAAATAATAAGTTTGAATTCACTAAAATTAAAAAATTTTGCTCTGTTAGAGACACTGCTAAGAGAATATAAAGAGAATCTGTGGAGTAGAATAATTCAAAATATTTGTATCAGACATAGCTGATAAAAGACTCATTAAAAATGTACAAAGAAAATGCAAATAACTCTTAAAAACTTAATAATGAGAAAACAAAAATTGTGATTAATAAATGGTCTGAAGACCTTAATAAACACCTCAACAAAGAAGATAAACATATGATAAATAAACCACTGAAACAGTACTCCACATCACATGTCATCTGAAAAATGAAAATTGAAAAGACTACATACTTCTACACACCTATTAGAATGTACATAATCCAGAACGTGAAAAGGCCAAGTGCTGGCAAAAATGTTGAGCAAGAGGAACTGTGTTATTGTTGCTTTTTGCAAATGCAAAATTACAACTTTGGGAGACAGTTTGACAGTTTCTTAAAATGCTATGCATGGTCTTACATGTGATCCAACAAACACACTTGTTATTTACCCAGATAAATTTAGAACGTATCTCCATACAACAGCCTGAACATGGGCATTTATAGCAATTTCATTTATTAATAATTGCTGAAACTTAGAAGAAACCAAGACGTCTTTCAGCAAGTGTGTGGCTAAACAAACTATGGTACATTCAAACAGTGGAATATTTGTCAGTATGAACTTTTAGGCTATCAAAGAAAATGGAAAAACTTATATTGGTATTACTAAGTGAAAGAAGCCGATCTTAAAAGTCTATGTACTGTATGATTACAAACATATGACCTCTAGGGAAAGACAAAACTTTGGAGACAGTAAAGAGATCAGTGGTTGCTAGGGAGTGGGGGAATGGATAAATAAATGAAATACAGAGGATTTTTAGGGCAGTGAAAGTGTCCTATATGATACTCTGATGGCTGATATGTGTCAAGTACATTTGTTCAAACTCATAAAAAGCACAGCACCAAGAGTTGTTGGACTTTGGGTGATAATAGAGTTCATCAGTTTTAACAAATGTATTGTTTCAGGGTGAAGGGGGGTGTTGATAATGGGGGAAATTATGCATGTGTAGGAGCAGGGAATCTTTTACTCAATTTTGCTATAAACTTAAAGTTGCTTTAAAAATTAAAATCTGAAGTGATGTGTGTACAATAGCAAAAATGCATTTGCCATTTCTGATCCATGAGTTCGACCTTAAAATAAGGTTATATTGTTAGCTACAGACTATGTTAATTCTCTGAACTATCAGTAGATAATGAAAATTTATTTGCTGAATATTTATATGAAAATATAAAAATTTGAAATAAAACTACCACCTGAATAATTGAAAGAATTCACTCAACTATAATCTCTTATTTTACTTTCATTTTGTTCATGAATATTATATTTATTTTGAAGTAAAAATGTACATTTTGATCAAGATCCTTATTATATCAATAATTTCTAGTTATAAATAAGTGGTATGAAATCATTAATGAAATACAGTTATAATATAATTATACATATATATGTATATGAAAATCTCAATTTCAATAAATATACTATAAGGGTCACTTAAAAAATAAGTAGAACCTCTGTAAGTTCACCATGCAAGACTCTGTAAAAAATTGGTCAACATATGGAACTGGTCAAGGAATCAGGCCTACTGTACTACTATGTACTTATACTTTGCTTTCTTGTACAACTTTTACTAGAGAATATTATACAAAATCACAACAGTAAAATTGTACATACAGTATCATACAATGTCAATATATGTACTGTTTTCTTTCTGAAAAAAGAGTCAATCTTGGTCTGTTTCTTATTCTTATTACAAATGTAACTGCGAGAAGCACTCTTAAGGCTCGATGCACCACTCAGCATTCCTGGACATTTTTCCACAGCAAATGACTTCAACTACATTAGTGGATGCCTGACATCCACTGTTGTAATTTCTGCAATTTCTGTGTCATCCTCACCTGCTTCTTCCAATCCATCAGCTGTTTCATACATTTTTCCACTGGTCTGTACTTTGGTCAATGCAGCATGAAAATTGCTTCTGGGTCAGGTTCATTACAGGTTGCCACCTCCTCATTCCATTGTAACAAACCCTTCAAAAATCTATCCCTTCAAATTCTGCCATGGGAGGTAAACGGTCTCATGGTGCCAAAACATCAAGATCTTGGGTTGTGACAAATCCAACTGTCTTGAAACACTTCTGTGTAGTTGCAGGCTAAACTTTATTCTAAGCAGAACTGATCCAAAGGATAGCATCCAGAGTATTAACTGACACAGCAGATGAAGGTGATTCCTCAGCAGACCACAAGTTTAGTAATGACCCTCTGTTGGAGCTGGGCTTGGTAGTGCATTTTACATATTTTGATGCTTCCTTGGTAAAGAGGGTGGATTGTTGAGGTTGATTTGGAGGCAAAAATTTTAGTGTCACATATGTGAGACACTTCACTTATAGGTATTGAGGACAATTATCTATTGTAAGTAGAATAGATGAATTTCTCTTTCTCATTTCTCTGTCAATATCACATACTCACTCCCAAATAAGCCATCAGTCATCCGTACATATTTGTTTGATCTCCAAGTGAGTGGGAAGTCTTCCGGCTTCAGGTTCTTGACCATGTGGCTTTACAACTTTAGCAATCATCAATAGCTTTACTTTCTCTCTGGTTGAGGTAGCACACAGCAGAACTGTGAAACGTTTTTTGGAAAGTTTTCCACATTTTCGTCAGTCATCCTTCATGGCAAGGTTCCTTTCAGGCATCGCTTTGAAAAAGTATCCACACTCATCAGCGTTTAACATCTTTAAGATGTCCTTATCTGGCCAGAAGTGGTGATTCATGCCTATAATCCTAACACTTTGGAGAGGTCAAGGAGGTAGGATTGCTTGAGTTCATGAGTTTGACAGCAGCCTGAGAAAGAGCAAGACCCTGTCTTTACTAAAAGTAGAAAAAAATTAGCCAGGCATTGTAGCAGGTACCAGTAATCCTAGGTACTTTGGAGGTTGATAAAGGAGGATTACTTGAGCCTAGGAGTTTGATGTTGCTGTGAGCGAGGCTGATGCCATAGCACTCAATAAATAAATTAATTAAAATTAAAATTAAAAGAAAAGATGTCCTCATCTTTGAAGGCTCTGGCCAACTCCAGGAACTTTTTGATGAAATCTGCAACAATAGGAATTTCATTGGATTTGCCACACAAGACATTCTGGAATATCCTGTGTCAGAGTTTAAATTCCTCAAGTCAACCACTTGATGTTCAGAAATCTGCCACTCTGGATTCCAGTGTGAATATTTTAGACACTTCTTGGCTCATGGACCTGAAGATTCAAGCTTTAACTGCCTCATTTGTTTGAACTAGATTATTGTGGCTTTCTGACTTCATTAAAGAATGTTTCCTGCTTTTCTAATATAGGGTCACCACTTTCCTTACCATATCTCTCCAAATACGCAGGTTTACATTTTTGAACGTTGCCAACTGTGGTCTTGCTAACGCCAAAGTGCTCCGCCATCTTTCTCTGGACTGCTGCTTTGCAGAAAATGCAGATCAACCTTTCCTTCACTGTTAGCTCTCTTGATTTCTTTATTTGAACTATCACATCTCAATTTTTTTAACATTTCATATTTTTTTAATTTGAAGAATATATAATGGGTTATTTACCTTTCATCATGAACTTGTAAGAGTATTAAACATTCCTACATGTTTTCTGTTTGGTAAAGATGTTTTCTTAATTTGATTTTTGAATTTGGCATTGCTAGTATAAAGAAATGCAATACATTTATGTATGTTGACTTGTATTCTGGAAACGTGTTGAACTCATTTATTAGTCCTAACATCTTTTATTTTTTAATAAGGTAAAGGTGCTTTTTTTAAGTAGGTTCCATCGAATGCTTTATCTTACTTCTTCTTTCCCTTTATGCTATTTATTTATCTTTCCCTACCTGCTCTGGCTAAAATTCTAATATAATACTGATGGCTATGAATAAAAAGAATTAGAAAAAATAAATGTTGGTGAGAAAGTGAAATTGGAACCCTTGTATGTTACTTGTGGGAATATAAACTGTGCAGCCTCTGTGGAAAACAGTTTAGTGCTTCTTCATAAAGTTAAACACAGAATTACCATGCAACTCCATAATCCTACTCTTAGGGACATAATCAAAAGAATTGAAAATGAGACATGTATACAAATGTATATAACAACACTTTTCACAATAGTCACATAATGGAAACAGTCTAGATGTTCATAGAAAATGAATACAGAATAAAATACTATGGAATGTTATTCAGCCATTGAAAGGAATAAAGCTCTGATACCTGCTATAACATGGATGAGCCTCAAAAACACTTCGCTTAGCAGTGAAAGGTAGGCAGATGCAAATGATCACATACTGTATGATTCCATTTATATTAATATGATGTATATAAAATATAGACATTGATAGAAACAGCCCAGATTGATGATTGCCAGGGACTGGGGGGAAGAGGAAATTAGAAGAAACTGCTTAATGTGTAGTGAGTTTTATGTTAGAGTTATAGAAATGTTTCAGAATTCCACAGAGATAGTAGTTGCATAACATTGTGGATAGATTAACTATGATTGAATTTATTCACTTTTAAATTGTTAACCTTGTATTGTGTAAATATCACCCCAATAAAATATTTTTTTAAATATGGAAGAAATATATCTATTAAATGGATATTTCTTGAGACCCATCTTATTAAAAAAATTAATTAAAGACAAATTATGAACATTTAGGTGTTGATTCTAGTTTTTGTCATTAGGTAATACATAAAGCACAAGCCATAAAAAATGTTGAATTATACTTCCATAAAATTTAAAAATTTGTCTTGTTAAAGATACTGATAAGAAGAAAAGACCAAGAGTGGTGGCTCATGCCTATAATCCCAGCATGTTGGGAGGCTGAGGAGGTAGGCTCACTTGGCCCATACCTGTAAAATTTTTTGGTAACGTAGGATGTACATACAATTCAGATCAGTCCTTCATGTTGAAAAGTCTGCAACATTCAATAAACAATAACATGTTAGACTTAAGATGTGGTAATAATAAATCATGAATTTATATTACAAGTGAGGGACAAAGATCACATCTTCTATCCCCTGGTGTAGGGTGGATTCAGCTGGTCAAATTATAGAGGTTAAATTCATACTGTGTGGCACAAAATGTGCAAGGCACTACAGAGTTTTCAATATATAAAGTACATGTGGTGCATGTCCAGTCTATGAAAATTAGTTCAACTTAAGAGGGTGGTTAATATAGGGAGGTGGTCATTTATGGAGGTTCTAGGCTATAACCAGTCTAATTTTTAAAAAATAAGCATGTTATAAAGAACCTCTAGATTTATACATATGTTTTCTTACTTCCAGAGCTGAAGTAAAACTGCTTTTACACATTTAAGGAATCAGAGGTCTAAGGTTCATTTCAAAATAGGGACTCTTGGTGTTTAAGGTACAGAGCAATCAATCAATTATATGGGAGAGGAATCTTATGAACTCCCTAGGCAAGCCAAAAGCAAGAAATTAGGGAAATTATAATATCAAAACACCAAGCAGAAACAACCAGTATACAGTATACTTGTATGTATTTTCTGGAAGAACTGATCATTTATACTTCACAGAGAAATGTTACAGAAGTCAGTACATTCAATGGATAACCCTGAAAGGAACCTCTGAAATAATTAAAGAGTAGAAATGTTCATTTAGACTTGTGCCTGTCTGTAAATCTAATCTGTAATTTGACATTTAAAACAGGTAAGGCATGAAATGTAATGTTAGTATATAGTGATAATGTATGAGTAATATAGTATGATAAGGAGAACATTAGCCCAATGGAAAGACAGACAATAAATAGGAAATTACCCAGAATATTTCTTTCAGCAACTAAGGAGTTTCTTGTAGAATTCTTAAAGGAGGAAACAATTGCCCAATATCTTAGATGAGGTCAGTTGATTGTAACTGTTTGGTAGGAGAATTAGGCAACTCTCCTGAAAGAATACTAAAAGAAGGACAACTCAACTTAAATAGACAAATTGACAATAGCTATGTGTAGATAAAAATACAGAATTAAATGAGTCATCTTGTTTTTTTGTTGTTGTTGTTGTCATTCAGAGTGAATTTTTTTTTTTTTTTTTGGTGCCAGAGTCTCACTTTATCACCCTTGGTAGAGTGCATGGCATTACAGCTCACAGCAACCTCCAACTCCTGGGCTTAGGTGATTCTCTTGTCTCTTTGCTGGGACTATAGGTGACCGCCACAACACCCAGCTATTTTTTTGTTGTAGTTTGGCCAGAGCTGTGTTCAAACCTGCCACCCTTGGTATATCTGGCCAGCACCCTACCCACTGAGCCACAGGCACTGCCCATCCATTCAGAGTGTTGGAAAAATGAAAGATGCATCTTTTTATGGCTGAGTAGTATTCTGTGGTATACATATGCAACATTTTATTAATTCACTTATGAATTGATAGGTTCTGGGGTTGATTACACATCTTTACAATTGTGAATTGTTCTACAATGAGCATTGAAATGGTGGTATTGTTATAAAATGACTTACTTTTCTTTATTTAAATACCCAGTAGTGGGATTGCTGGATCTAAAGGTAGGTCTACTTCTAGTACTTTGAGGATTTTTCATATTGTTTTCCTTAAAGGTTGTTCTAATTAGCAGTCCCACCAATAGTGTATGAGTGCTAACTTCTCCTGTATGCATGCCAGCATTTGTAATGTTTGGTCTTTTTAATAAAATCCATTCTAGAACTGGAAGTCATTATCATGAGTGAAGTATTTAAAGAATGGAAAAACAAATGCCACATTTACTCGCTATTAAATTAGAACTAACTAATGAGCACACAGAAGCACAGGGAAGTAAAACTCAGTGAAATCAAACAGGGTAAAGGGGGCAAAAACCTATCCGATGAGTGCAATGAATATTATCTGGATGATGAGCTCACTTATAGCCCTGACTTACGCATTACAGAAGCAATCCATGTAATCAAAAACATTGGTACCCTCATAATATTTTGAAATAAAAAACAATTGATAGAAGTTTATTTTTCTTTTGTAACATGACTTTTTATGTGGTGGTACATTTCTTTACCAGTTTTTGACTAAATATTCTGTCAAGTGAATGTCTGCCTACTGCCCAACTCCCAAATCTAACATACTGCCATGCCCTGCAAAATACACTTGTGCATGTATAATGTCACATATCTGACTGTCCATCCCATTTTGACCTTTGTCAATCTCCTTGGTAAGCATTCATTAGATGTTTCTATTTTATCCTTAAGTTCTCTATTCTAGTTTTTCTCAAAATTATTTTATCTTTCACATTCCTAACCAAAATTATCTGTTAGTTGTTCAGATCATATTATCATCTATTATTAAACTCTATAGCGGCATCTCATTACATTTCTGTATCTGTCCCATTTTAATTTTCAGTTTTCTACAAACCCTGTTATCCAAAAAGCAAGTAATTTTCTTCTTAATACCCTGATATCATTACTTCATTATAATATATATAAGCTACAAAATTTATGTATATGACATATATATAATATGGAATACAGACATTTATCAATATATATATGAATATACATATACCAATACACATACCATGAATATACATATTCACACCATATCTACACACACATAACATTTTATCCATTTTATCTTGAATATTTGGTTATACTGTTCTCTCCTTCTGAATAGCATTTTTTTTATTTTTCTCTTATTAAATGTTATCTCATATCTCAAAATACCACTTCTTCAGCATGAGTTTAGCCCATTCTCCCAAGAAAAACTAGTCATCTGCATACATTCCTGTAATTTCCTTCTATCAAAAGGCCCCAATGATTATAAGCTTTGTTTCTTGCAAGAACACTATATTTCTGTCCCCTTTATGACTAATAGAGAATGTCTTGTTCGGAATAGACCATGTAGTATTTTTTTTAATTTTGTGAATTCATGTGATTTTTTGTGGGCTCAAGTCATTTATGTACCTGAGTGAAGAACATTTTGTTTTTGTTTTCTGCTATATCATCAAAGTAGCATAGTTCCTGGCTCATTATAAGTAATGTGTAAATATATGGCTAATGAATAACTGCAGAGTTTTCTAAATGTGATGAAAATGCTCAGACTAGAAGTTTTCTCGTGACCCTTCGAATATGTACCACACATGTGATCTCACCCCACGAGAAAACTTCTAAACAAGGATCAAAAATGTTTTCATATAGTAAACGAAAAATATCATGAATGGTATGTCAATCAAGTTGATAAAATATCTCAGATTGCATGTGAAGCCCCCACACTGTACCCCATGGTTGAACTAATGTACACAACTATGATTCAATAAAAAAAAAAAAAAGAAAGAAAATGCTCAGACTAGATTGATAGGAAATGAAAGTAAAAGTATGTATCTGGAATCCCCTAAAAGTTTGAGAAAACCAAGAATGCCTTTATAAATAATATCTGACTGAAATAAATTTTTTAAATTAATAAACACCCCATTCACTGAAAATATATCTTGAAATATATTCTGTATAAGTACATTCATTTTGTTATTTTTATTATTTAATTTTCATACTTTATCATTTCAAAACATGACATTTCAAGTCCACTAGAACTAAAGGTTTTCACAAAATACTTTAAAAATATTCTCTTTACCTCAACATAACTCATCATTTAAAAAAAGTAATAATTTCATTTTTTTGTTTGTTTGTGTCTCTCCAGATAACACATATCTGTGTCACTGGCTGGGTGTAATGCAAGGAAGGGACAAAGATGAAATGGAAACATCTTCCTTTTTTGGTCATAACATCACTCCTCAGCTTGTCAAGAAATCACCTATGCCTGGCCCAGCTCATTCCAGGTAAGTACAGTGCAGTTATCAATACTGAACCAATGTTTCTTCTTTGCTTTAACTTCATTTTTATTTGACATATTATAAAACAAATTTCTTTGTTCGTTGTCTTTGGAACTTGTGAGTCTGTGTGAATGTCTTCTTAAGTATGTGTGATGATAAGTTTCAGGGACTGAATGATTATTCTTGACTACAGAGTACCGTCTTAGTTCTCAACAGGAACAGAAAATTGAGAAAAATTCACTGTTACTGAAACAAAGAGATATTATATTAACTAAGTGAATGTTTGAGTGGTGGAAGAATCACAAAGATAGGGACAATGTGTATAACACCAAATGAAAAACAATGTCCCAATACATGTCAGTACCGTAGAAAAAAGAACATCATAAAAGTGAAACGTTTACGACTGAAATTCCTTTAGAGTAGTGACAAGTTAATTAACAGGCTGAACATCAGATTAAAAATGCAACTTGCCGCTGTGTGCTACCATAGTTACCATTGTTTGGGGTGAAGTTAGAAATTACTTTCCTTGATTCCTTGAAGTTCCAATTTTATTAATAGTATGAGAATAACCTTTCTGTAAAACATTTCATTTAAACTATTCCATAGGCATGACTGGATGTTTTGCTTTAGTCTTCCAAGAAGGGCCATTTTATTTTTTTAAGAGTCACTTCTAAAGTCATGTGGTCATTAACTTTGAAGGCTATTTTGTATATAAGTGCTGATACAAATTAAAACCCATGTAGACCTCATTGCATGTTACCGCTCATTGCATGAGTATTGATGATGGAAGGAATATCTTACCAGTGGTATACTGTCAATTCTGGATGGGAAAGCTGGGGAAGAAACTTATTTTTCTTCTTTTTTGCATAAGTCAGAAAAACATACAGTTAGTGTGCCGACTTTCTTTGTTGACCTCAGCAGATGAAGTGAGTTGATAGTATTAATAAAGATTGAAGAAATTATCTGAATCTTGGTGCGTGTAGATTTACAATCTACATGCAATATCAACAAATCAGATAGCTTTTACTGTCCCACATGTGTACACAGGCTCCCTCCACCCCTTCCCACATCCACTAGTTACTGTACTTTGTAAACTGGCGTTGAAACATTACAACGTTTGTTACACCATTTATAAACGTATATAGTGCAATACGTGTTACTTTTCTGAAGCAAACCAAAGGTAAATTTCTCAAGGTTCTTGCTGCTTCCTTAGCAGCATTTGATGGATCTTTTATACATTTGTATTAAATGAAAATAAAGCAGACTGCAAATCCTTTTTTAAAAAATTTTAAAGTACTATGTTTTGGTCCAAACTGTGTAGGATAAGTTAAACATAAATTGCATTCTATTAATCAACATGAGTGTATTTCTGTAAGAATAGTTCTGTTGAAATAAAGTTTTAAAAAGCAAAATAAATAAATAAATAAATAAATAAACTATTCTATAGGCATTAACAAACCAAATGCTACAGTGAAGAAAAATGGAATAATATATTGATGAACTAATCAAACTATAATTTCAAGTTTTCTCTTAGATAAAAGTAGGGAAAATTGTATTTAATTTGTCATCATAATTTAGCTAAGTTATTCATAAAATAATGGCTTATGATGTTTCATTAATTTATACAGATTTATGAAGCTTTGTTTTTCTTTGATTATCTTATTATCGTATTTATTTGTATCCACATACAAACCAAAGATTTTTAAAAATCCAAGAACTTCATTATTCCCCCCTTGCTGGAATGAGATTGAAACTTTAACCCAGAAGATAAAGTAGACATCAACAAACTAACTTACATGCCTATTAAATACATTTCCATATGTGTGACGCATATGTAAAAATGTAATTCTGTTATTTAAAAAGCACAGTTAGCAAAATAGTACTGAATTAGATTTACACAATGAAATTATTGAATTTTAAATTTTAACTTGTTCCTACATCCCTTCTCTTGCCACTACTCTATTGTGTATTAAGATGAATGTATCAAATATCAAAAACTGACAATACCAGAAACTGTCATGCATTTTTTAAAAATAAATATAGGAAAAAAGCAAAACAAATATAAGTACAAATGAATTCACTGTTTCGTACATATCTGTATAAAAAGGAAATGTGTGAAAATGTTTTAAAAACTACTACTATAGATGTCAATAATAGTTTAGATAATAATTGTCCTTTAACTGTCTGGCCAGCTAGTAAGTAGTCAACAAATGTAGTACACTAGTGAATGAGTAGGTTTTTGAAACCCAATATGGTTTGAAGAAGGAATGCTTTCATGAGAGTATATAATGGGGAGGTATAAGGTTTTATTAGGGAATAAAAATGTACAAAATGTCCAAAGGGTATTGTATAATTTTAGAGAAGACAAATCAACTTGAACATGTAGGTGCAAAAATTATCAAAACTCAGTAATTACTACCTTATCAGGGAACAATTTTAAATCTAAAGAGAGCTTAAAGAACAGGATATACCATCCTATAGAATATGTACATGGGTGCTAAAGGTGAGATAGATTGGTTATCAGTTAGTTAAAAATATAAATTGGTTACTCAAAACCCATTTTGAGGCAACATCTTAAAAATAAAGTGTACCCCCAAATGGAATACATACAATCAGATATCTTATTTTTTTCAAGACCACAGAGTTCAAGACTTATTTCAAAGTAATTTATCTGTCAAAGGAAATACGCTGTTAGCTGTTCAAAAGGAACACCTGCAGAGTGAAAGTCATTTTTATAACTGCCTCCATCTAGATGGCATTGGTTTCAGGACAGGGAGGTTAGAAAACCTACAGAAAGGACTTACCATCCTCACAATGTCCCCTCCTTGCCATTCATTTCAGAATGGAGGGAAGTCCTGATTCCTTTTGTTGTGGTTGTTCTAGCTTGGCTATCTTCATTAGAGACCTTGGATCTGGGCTGAATTTAGCATACCTCAGAGGGAGCAAAAATGGTGTAAACTTTGAAGATCAAAAATCAGTGTTTTTTAAAACATAGTTTCTTATTCAACAGGTTTACTTTCACTCTTTCACTTGAGAAAAGAATATCCCTCATCAGAAATAAATTTCTAATAATAAAAAAATCATATAAAAAGTCAGATAAATAAAAATAATTTAACATGTTTATAAAAATAAAGAGAAGTAATATTCCATAGAACTTGACTAGATGGTTTATCATCAGCAGAAGAATCTACTAGAACAGATGTCTCAGTATACAAAATAAAAGAGTCATTAAGAAATTCAATATAATGCAGGTTATTTTATTAATAGCTAAAAAGTAGGGTCTAGGAATGATTGGGATTCTCCAACCATTCAAGTTGAAAACTTCATTGCATATAGAACCCATTAAAGTCTGCCTCCTGTTTATTGAAACCACTGGTGGATATTCATCATGTTAATTTACGAAATCTCTAATTCTCATATAAAAAATATTCTATAACCAAATGAGGTTATCCCTTGGGGTATGTCTTATTGACATATGCTACGTCTTTATTTAGTTTCTACTAGAAAGGAATCTGACAGGTGCCAGTCTTTTCACTTTGAATATCCAGGTTTATATTGCAACAGGTGTCAAGAAGGCAAAGAAAGGCAATGTTCAACAATGTGTTTTAAAAGAATGCATTTCACTTATAGTGGAATTGAATTGAAATTTTGAACTTTTATGGTAAGATTTTTAAAAGGTTGAATTCTAGGTTTATTTTCCAAGATTTTAAATGGAAATAGATGGAGACAAAGGCTTATAAGGGTGTATTTCTATTTTAGTAAATCAGACAGCCTACTTTAAAGTTAACCATGATTTATTTAATTTTTCTTCATTTTCTAAATGTAGCACAGTGTTTTTCTTCATTAAAGATGCAGGGGAAAGACAAGGTTATTTCCTTTTGCCCTGCCATGTCAAGAAACTCATACAGTGAGATTTTCTGAAATAATTTATTGCCTACCCACCCTACTCATCCACTCACCACCACTTCAGTATCTTGCTGTTATACTCAAAGGATATAAGAAGGAGCTGTTATGTGGGTTTCACTCATCTACAGATAACTTGAAAATTAAGAAAGAAAAAGCTTCCTTATATATAATTCTAGAAATGATAGTGAATATATGCATAAAATCTCCATTCATTTCTAATTTGAGAATCTCTTTGTTTTTATATGCTAAATACATTTTGAATAAACTTCAGGAATTATTTTATGCTTTTAAAATCTTCTTTACATATGAAAAGATATTTAAAGTAAAATTTTTAATCTAAATGTGACAGAACATTTAAGCATTTTTTGAAATACTTTATTTAACAAATAATGTTACATCATGCTTCTTACAAAGTTTTTATCCACAGAAATAGGTTTTCTAAAATTAATGTTTGATTTTGATAGCAGAGTGACCATGGACGATAATTAGAAAAATAATTAGAATTACTTGTTCTTAGGCATATTTCCACTGCATTGACTATTCAGAAATTAATCACTTTTAAAAAAACATAAAAAGTTACTAATAGAATATAATAATTAGGAGTAAAAGTACTTTAACATGTATTTAATTCCTACAATTCTGCAATGATAGAGATATTATACACAAAAGCAATTTGATTTTATAAACTACTCCACAAATGAATATGACTACAAAAATTATTTCTCAATATGTTTTCCACAGACTTTTTAAAATACCTGACAAGTTTATTAAAAATAGTTTCCTGAGACCCATAGCTGAATTACTGAAATAAACAATCTTGATTTAAACCTATGAATCTGCAGTTTACACTTAAAGAATGTTTATTCTCTGAGGATGAACTTTCATTTATTTGGAGATACTTATTTCCTAGATGTTAAGGATTAAGAGGAACAGATTTGAGGCCACTGCTCGTTTATTTTGTTTTGTTTTTCTTGGTAGTAGGGAGTCCTGGTTCCTAGAACCCAGCTGACCTGTTTATGTGGTGGAACTAGGAAGTTCAACCAAGGCACAGCTTGATAGAAAGCAAAAATGAGTAGAAACTGAAGCAAAACAGGAATAGTGCAGGCAGCATGAATAGTAAGCACAAGTAACTTCACACAGGCTTTAGTATAACAAATAAATTTTATTAAAGAACAAAGAGAAAGATTAGAGCAATTCCAGAGATTGAAGTAGGTCCTTCTTGTGAGTGAGAATAAAGAGACAGACACAGGGGCAGTGTAAAGGTGTAAATATCACCTTTCTCTGCCTTTTAAATTGTTAGTGTAACTCTTTCTTTGTCTTCTCTGTGTCTCCAGGCACCTTTGCCCTTTTATTAATCACTAATGACCTAGGCCACTTCATATCCACGATCTGTTCCCTTTGGGGTGAGAATTTCAGAGTGCTGATCTAAGTATTGATTTTGCCAATAGTTGGGCAATCTTTGAAATGTATAGTGTTCACCTTATGCCCAAGCATGGAAACTGTTCCTGTGCAGAATATGCTTGATCAATTGAGTCACAGTATTCCCGAAATGTTTTTCTGACCCCTCCAAACTCCCTTATTTAGCAGGCCATGCTTTCCTTCAATCCTCCTTGAAGCCTCTTTCTTTATACCCTCTCAGTTTTTGTTTATGATCCTTACTATTTTCAACTTATAATGAGCTTTCTAGATTCAAACTATAATTGTTCATATTGGATGAAAGACATTAGCTCAATATAAAAAGTCAATGAACTAATAAATAGATCAGTGATAATTAATCTATGTTATGGAAGATGACTTGATGGAGTTCTAACTTAGATTTGCTAGTAGGTACAATTCTCCCTAAAATTGTACACATTTTACACATTTTATACATTAAGTGGCTGAGAATTTATAACAAACTAGAAAAATGCGTCAATTATGCTGATATTCTGTCAAAGAGGCTAAGAACTGGACACATTAAGACTTACGTAGGAACCCTAGACTCTTCTACCTTCTCGAGTCCCTTTCCTCCATAAAAGAATATTTTAAAACATTATCGATGTTAACATACATTTAATCTTTCACTATAAAAGTTTACTTTTTTCTTCTTATTTTGAGATAATATATCATAGTGGACCCCAACAGTGTTGTTGGCCCGTGGTAATTGCACTATGTCTAATGTATACATCAGATCTTCAAAGAGCCTTTAGATGACTAAATATGTCTTATGCTCAAATATGTTGCCTAAATACAACACTCACTACCAAAACTGACTTTTACATGTTCCCACAAGCCTTAGAGAAGAAAATTGTGAGAAACCAAATACTCTCTGAATATTGCTTTTTGCATCTTAATTTTAATAACAATAATAAAACAACCGTCCACTTTATATAACTATCACTTAGCGATTCTCTTGTTGATCACACTCTTGTTGCTAACACACTGTGTTTCCTGTCCTATATTCTTCTGCAAAATCAGGCATGGGCTACTAAGTGCTATGAAGGAGACTGGGTAGCTGAATCTAGGGACTATTGCTGGTGGTTCTTAGTGGGAGTGCTGAAGGCCCATTTCCACTTACAGTCCCCTCTCTTCACACTAGAGATTATACCTATCTTCAAGTTTGGTCACAGATTGCCTCAGTAGCCAGGTGTCCCCATTTTCTTTCTCTTTTTAGCCATTATGCCACCTGCCATTTGTATGGTGGTGTCTATTAGTCCTATGATGTTTGTGAACTTGCTGTTTGTGCTATTCTATAACTGTGACCTTTATTCCACTTTTTCTTGCAAACTTTGTGGGTTTTGTGGAGAAGAGGACAGACTTAATTAACTAAGTCACAAGATTCCTGAAACTCATTGTTTGCTGCAGGTCTCTTTATACCCTTCTTGTATGGAAGGCTAGACTTTTCTTCTACTTCCCCATAGACCCTTTCCATTCTTAACTACACTCTATTATAAATCATTCTGGAATCGTCTATGAGTTATGCTACTCCTTGATCCATAGTGGGTCTGATAAATCATTTATAAAGATAGCTTTAATTTTCTGTAAAAATATTTAAATACAGAAATTTTAAAAGAAATGTATATTGACAACAAAATTATATTTGTACTTAATATAGGAATCTTAGGCTTATATCAAGTGAATGTGCTTGCATACACGTGCAGACACACGCAAACACACGCAGGACCTGCCAACCGCAGAGTTGTCCTGTTACTACTCAGGACATATGGAATACGTTTATCTGTTCTGAGACTATCTCCCACTCCTTATAGTCATTGATTCAGTAATTGAGCATAATGTCAATGATTTCTGAAATATCTGAACAAGCATTTTCTCCTTTTTCTGAGAAAATAAAACTCCACTCAAATTGGAGAAATGAAAATCAATTCTCATGTTGCACTGCAGAAAACAGTAGTTTAGCAATCTGTCCGTATTAAAAAAAAAAGTATGTGTGCATATAACGTGTGCCTATATACACATGCATATATATATATACACATATATATGATACATATGTATGTATAGATACATAGAAATAAAATAAGTTCATACAGACTCAGATTACACCTATCTATTCTTTCCACCTGCATGAAATAATGTTACAAACTGTTGTTGGGCAAAGGGAACACTTTTTGAGGATCTGTTGAAAAATCAGCCAGCTCACAATAAAGCAAATCAACAAGAGAAAATCCATGTAAATCTTATTGTTATGATGTGCAGAGGGAGAAACACACAGTGATTGCTCAATATCCCAATGACACTGAAATACTTCTATGTGTATACCTTTATTTCAGAGGGGAGAGAGAAGATGAGAAATACGAGTAATTTTGTCGAATGGCAATAAATGATTACTCAGGAGGATGAATAGATACTTTGCAAAATGAATGGATCGAGTGAAACAAATTGACTTTGGAAATTAAATTAAACTGAGAAGCTTGTCTTATGTTTAAAATATGTTGGCCTAGGTCTGTTTCCATTCTTCATCTTCTTTCCTGCAATAGATATTGAGATAACAGGGAGAGGAAGGAAAAACAATTGGTCTTCTGGATGGGTCCCTCTGGTCTTTATGAAGATAGAGGAAAGCCCTTTCCAAGGTCTGTTGATTTCTAGGGGCCTTTAATTCAAAATGTGCTTTAAAATCCAGGAGTCCTTTCTAGGGCCAAAAATTCCCTGTACGCCTTCACCGTATTCATGTGCCAGCCACGTTGGGAGTTTATTTCAATTAATTTTTTAAATTGTTAATAATAAATCATTAAATATATAGGTATTGGGATTTGTGGTCTTGATTCCCTGAACTCTGTTCACTGGTTCAATTACTTGGTGAAAATAGAAAGTTCAACCAAGGGACAATAGGAATAGGAAGTGGAAGTGTGTAGAAACTGAAAGGGAAACTGGAGCAACACAGTCATCATGAAAGGAAAGCAAAAGTCACTTCCCGCAGCCTTTAGTAAACAAAGGTAAGTTTTACTTAACAACACAAAGACAGCTTAGAGCACTTCCAAGGAGAGTTGGGAGTGGGTCCCCCTCACAAATGAAAGGAAAGAGAGAGAGACAGACATGAGGACAGGGTAGAGATATGAATATCCTCTTTCTGTCCCTTTGAAATTGTTTGTAACATTTTCTTTCATCTCTATGTCTCTGACACCTTCGTCCTTTTGTATTGGGGACTGATTGCCTAGGCTACCTCATAGCCACATTTTTTTCCTCTCTCTTTTTTTTTTTTTTTTTTGGCAAGAATTACTAGCTGCCAATCACGGTGTTCCCATAATGTTTCTGTGGGTCCTCCAGACTTCCTTATTCAACAGGCCAGGCTTTCCTCCCCTCGCTCTTGAAATGGCTTTCTTTGTCCTTTCTCATTCTGTTTGTGAAAATTGACAGCATTTTTTATCTTTTCAATTACTGTTTGTTTTGCTTTGGCTTGAGGCTTGGTATATTCAATCTGAGTAAATAAAGAATGCCTTGGAAGTATCGAAACTGTCAATATTAGAAAAATGTGGAGCCATGTGATATAAATAGTAATTAAAATATGATTTTTATAAAAGTAGAGTAATAGAAGCTAACTAGCCATTGTTCCCTACTGTGGTAACTGGATACTGTTTAATGGCACCATCCTCCCCAGTAAGGACAAGGTTTGTGACTTCCCAACTGTCTCTATAGATAACATTGCATTGTAAAGCCCAGGCACTTGTGCTTCTGTAGAAAGTGTAACTATAACAAAGGCCAAGACTGGTTTTTGAAGTATTTTTCAGACTCTGCATTCCAGGGGACCCACTGGTGCCTACCAGACCCATGAATAGAAGTGGAAATAGATCCAAAGCCTTGAGAGTCCCCCCTTGGTTGGGAGGAAATCCCCCAACTGAGATGATAGACCCTGCTTCCCAAACTATGACTTCATGCTCTGCCAATCAGCAATCTCAGTTCTCTAGCCATTTTCCATCAAACTGTCTTTTAAAAACCTTTGTCCCAAATTCTTAGGCAGATAGATTTGAGAAATCCCTTCCATTTCTTTGCATGGCACCTGTGATGTTAAACTTTTTCTCTGTTGCAATCCCTAATATGTCACTATATTAGCTTCCTCTTGAGCAGTAGATAATGAACCTGGTTGGGCTGTCTAATTACAGTGTCTAAACATAAATGCTTTTAAGATAAGCAATTCTCAGCTCAGCGCCTGTGGCTCAGTGGGCTAAGGCGCCAGCCACATACACCTATAATTGGCCGGTTCGAATCCAGCCCAGCCCACCAAACAACAAAGATGACTGCAACCAAAAAATGGCCGGGCATTGTGCATTGTGGCGGGCACCTGTAGTCCCAGCTACTTGGGAGGTGGAGGTAGGAGACTCGCTTGAGCCCAGGAATTGGAGGTTGCTGTGAGCTGTGATGCCATGGTACTCTATCCAGGGTGACAGCTTGAGGCTCTGTCTCAAAAAAAAAAAAAAAAAAAAAAGATAAGCAATTCTCTGCTCCAAATGTTACATGTTTCTGTTTTAAATTTACATTACATGTAGCACCCAACTAATTGTGCAAGTCATTTATAGTTGTTAAAATTGGCAGTCGATTTCATTTTAAAGGAATTATTTTGCTTATAGCAAATGTACTCCCATCCATCATTTGTATTTCCTATGTTTATGTTAATATTGATATCTTAAAAAAAATATATGCTAGGGGATTGTTACTAAATACCTCTTCATTTATGCTACTATTAATGGAAAAAAAAAGAAATAACTCTACAATTCTGTAAAATAATGTAAAGATGTTTATTCTGAGACAAATTTATATAACTAGCCTGGAACACCTGAACTCTAGAGGACCTGAGAAAATGCACCCATTACTGAAAGTTCATTACTTGTCCCTGAGACAATCAGCCAGAACAAAAAAGTAAGGAAAAGTGGTTTAAGGAAAAGAAAAGAGAAAACTATTCATTTGTAAGCAAATGCAGAAGACAATGGTTAGCATCACAAAGACCTCCATCCTGCCTTTAAATGGAAATACAGGGCTTTATAAATGGGGTGAAGGTTGGACGTGGTCTATGTGAAAGACATCTCATAAAACTTTTTCTTGCTCTTTTTTCTGACCTTCACCTTTGTTATATCCCTATAGTATCTGGGCTACAGTTTTGTTTATACCTTTGTAGAAATAGGAATTACAGGTAAAATCCTAAGATCCTAAGTATATTTGTGGAGGACATACATTGGGTGGCCTGAGAAGGTAAAAGATTTTAAAGGGAGTGAGGGCACTAACGCTCTATAGGTGGGTTTAAAGATTCTTTGGCTTATAATTAGTTAAAAAAATACAGCTTCATCTAAAGGCTTGGAATGTTTTAACTTAAGATAAGGATATCTATAAATCAGAGATAAGCCAGCATATATTTACCCAAACTCAAAATCTGTTAAGTAAGTTGATGGCCTGAAGGTATAATTTGCACTTTGTCTTGTATCAGCTCAGGCCTATGAATGTTTTAGTATATTAATACTAAGAGTAAGTCCAAAAGGGAGGGAACATCTTACTCCCCTTCGCCTCATAGCTAACATCTTAGATTTAAGGTTTTTCTGCTGTACCCTTGGCCATGAAGGGGTATATTCAGTTAGCTGAAATGCTTAAGATTTTATTTTAGTTCACACTACATTTAAAATTCAATATTATAATTATATATACTACAGCTTCAGAAGTTTTTATGACAAGTTCTCTCAAAAATGTTTGTTCGTTTATTTCTTGTCTCATCATTTTCTAATGCCTAATCTTAAGATATTCCTCTAAAATTCATAAATAAATGAACACAGCATATTTTCTTTTGCTCTGCTATAGCCCTTCATTAAACATCAATTTTATAAAAAGAAAAGCCATAAGGCGGAGTTTATATAAGCAGAATAGCCTCCCTTAAACACTTCCACAGTAAAATTTAAATATTGGAAGGGCTCATCATGACATAGTCATGGGTATTATTCTCATATGTTTTTTCATGTTAAGAATAGACATAGTGTGATATGAATAATTAAGTCAAATTTAGTAACAGGATTAATGGTTATTAGATAAAATCTTTTTTGAATTTATTCTATTAAGTCATTTGTACATAGATCATACATGTATTTATGCCATTATCTTAATTACTGAATGTAAAGAAAAATATCATCAGCTTGGGAATACCATAGTAAGAAACATCAGTATCTGAAAAGACTTCATAGAGGAGAGACAGACAAGTAAGTGATTGAAGTTCCTATCTTATAAGACTTATTGGCAAATGACAAGTGGAGTCCAGAAAACCTTGAGGAGGGCCTGGAAGACTTAAAGGAACAAGAAGATAAGAAACACTGATCACTTCACATTCATTATGTGCCTACTGAGGGATGGGAACTCTGATAGACTTGTAGCTTTAAGAGTTTAACAAAGTTGAAAAGGGTGACTGGGAAAGAAAATCCCAGGCTCATGCCAAGATGCTGAGCTGAGAGTATAAGAAGAGCTCTTGTTTGTTTAGTAGAAAGAAAAAAGTGCGCACTGAAGGATGTGTGGAAATATTCTCAGGGAGTCAGACCTGAAGTGCAAATCTGGAGAAGTCCTTTTAGTGTGCTGAGCAGCTTTAACTGTAAGCTCTGGTCTGGCGAACAGGAAGAAAGGAAAGAGTTGAAGAATGAAAGTAACCTAATACATCTGTTTTAAAATAGTAGTGATTCAAGTGGAATAATGGTATATTCATTACTTTTATCTGAATTTAGTAATTCAATGAAAGTTTAATACTTATTTTTTTTTTAATTTCTCTTGTAAGTTTGGTAGATATGGTGGAGACAGTGTGAATCAGGCAATTTGGGTGTCTATGGAGAAAAATACATTAAAAACCAATTACACATTCACTTTTCTAATTATAATAAATTACTATTAGAAAGAAGGAAAGATTCTCTTTAAATATATAATTGATGTTTAAAAGAGTAAACGATAGAAATTATTCATTGAATATTTATTGATAAATGAATAAATTAATGAGTAAAAGAGTTTGCAGGAGAAAAATGTCTGGCAACAGTCTCACTTTGGTTGAGAACATAGAAATGAAAGTGAGACTTGTTTGAAAAAAACATGTAGGATATATGCTCTGAGAAAGTGGAAAATGAGAAGTAGAGAGAGATTAAGAATGATCCCATGATTTCATTCTTAAAGATTAAGCCAATGATG
Source organism: Arctocebus calabarensis (assembly GCA_963573935.1). Lineage (NCBI taxonomy): Eukaryota > Metazoa > Chordata > Mammalia > Primates > Lorisidae > Arctocebus > Arctocebus calabarensis. Next base: position 38,140 of record CAUYON010021091.1, read on the forward strand.
ACTTTGTCAATAAAATAAGACAGATGCCCAGGGCAAGTTGTGACTAGATGTAATACATTCATCACTATATGATTTACAATATGTGATTACTTTTGCAAATATGAAATATAAAATATAAGGACATAATGGTTACAGTTTAACACTTGATTTTAGAACCATTATTTAGTTTGGTTTTTGATTAACTTAAATTCATGATGAACTGAAAATGCCATTTAAAGTCACCAAGCACAGATTTATATAACTATACATATGGTACATATTATTTACTGTTGTACTATGTATAGAAGTTAACATTAGTAGAATCTTCTAGACAATAGAGTTAAACTTAACACTCATAAGATTAATATTGCAATAGAACTATGGAATAAATGTCTTTGTATAAATCTGCTCTATGTTATTCTCTTACTATGATGGTGTTACCCAAGATTTCTATCCCATTATTTTTACTGAAATAGATACTTTAAAAAAATTTTTTATTATTATATATTTCTTGATATATTTAAATATATTGCCTATATTTAATATTTATATGGTAAGTGTTACAAAGGATTAGGAATTCTATCAAGTGTCCAGTCTTGAAAGAGGATAAACACTTAAAGGAAAATAAAGCTCGTGTTTTATTTACTTTTTAGAGACTATCAATCAGTTCAAGATGAGATCTTAATCACTAGAAAAATTGTCAGCTGTACTTTGACCCCTTGCCTGTGCCTGTTTATTAGTCTTGGTCTTCTTGTGTAAAGCCTTATTTAATTGTTTAAGTAGATGGAAGCAAACTAACAGACACAGTCAGCTGCAAGAGACTCAATGAAGAAGCTTGTATTTGTTATCTAGATGTAGAGCCCCAGACCATTCTACTTTGATATCTGGCCTTTGTGATGAACCTGGCTAGAAAAATCCCATGTGTTCACCTAATTAAGCCATCAGAATGCATTGCAGTGAACAGAGTGCCTCATATGCACTGGTATAAGTAATTTTTATTCCTCTATTTCTTGGATAATAGAAAGAGATGCTAACCTAGATTGTGACTGATAGACGCTACATTGTTCAGCTGTTGTAATCATGCCTGAGGGTAAGGAAAGCCTTTGGTAAAAAATTCTCTATTTGCCTGAGACACTGTCATTACTTCATTCGACTATTTTCCCCTAGATTTGCCAGGGAGCTTTCATTTATTTTGTTTTCTCTTATTGCTTGCATCTTTCCTCTGTCTACATGCATGTGCCCTCTGTTGTATAAACAGACAAGGCCTCTGCCATGATTTCACATGGGAGAATTGCTTTGAACGTGTTCTCCTTTATTGAGTCAATAATTCATAAATAAAATAGGTGTTCCTTGACTAATAAAATGAGGAGACTATATTAACAACTTGACATGAGAATAAGTTAAATTCATGGGTTTTGAAAATAAAAACATGTTTGAACTGGCTTCCTTCCCAAGAATATCCTCTGAAGATTTAAAAGATGTGAGTGTATAAATATTATATATATACATATATAAATGTTAGTCAACATAGTGACTAACATATTTATATATGTATATAAATATACACACATATACATAGAGATATGTGTATATATATGGTGTTCACGATATATGTGTGTGCATATATATTTGCATATATATTTAAATTCATATATATATGATGGATGTATGTATAAAACAGTATTTGTCTCTTCTTTCTAAAATATTCATATATGACTAAGTAATATTCATAAAGTTATATAAAGGTAAGATTTTTTTATCCTCTTAAAAGTAAGATTTATTATGACCTGACTCTTTTCCATCAGTGCTATTATTCATTCCCTAAATTACCAAATTACTTGGATGATGTATGTAGTATCTACACAAATTAGTGAATTTCTTATATATGAAAATAACTGTACAGTAATATTTTTCTTATTTTTCTTTCTAGTCTCTCAACTCCATTTTACATTTTGTCCTATATAGATCCATAGCTGAACATGTGGGAAGAGGGGGCAATTTCCCCTTCATCCTGGAAGTTTCACTAAAAGATCAACTCAAAATGAGGCAAATTAATAAGAAAAAGAGATTTGTTTAGCCTGCAAATGGGGAGAATCACAGAATCACCCAATATGTCAGTGTTATCCAGAAATTTGTATACCCTCATTTTAGAGAGAAAGGACAGATGAGAAATATAGGTAATTCTGTTTAGGAGCCTCAGATGGTTTCTAGGGAGGATGAGTCGATTCTTGAGGGAATAAATGGTTGAGAGGAAGAGTTTGCCTCATAAATGATTCTCTTTGGAAATTAACCTGAGAGACAGATATTATGTTTAAAAAGAGTTGAGCCAGGTCTGATTTCTTTCCTATAATATAGTGAGATGACAGGGAAGGTAAGAGAAGTTGATTGCTCTTTTCGATGTGTCTGGGTTTTTATGAAGAACGAGAGAAAGTACTTTCCAATGCCAATTAATCTCTAAAGGTTTTAATTCAAAATACTGTTTATATCCAGGAGTCATATCTCCTGAGCTCCTCCTTCAGTATTATTCCACATTGTCTTTAGCAATGAATAAAAGTTTCTGTTGCTCTGCATCTTTGCCTTTGTCCTCAGTGTTTTAGATTTTAGCCATTCTAGTAGGTATAGCAGTATTTCATTGTTTTAATTTCCAATTCCTTAATAGCATATGATGTTAAGCTTATTCACAACCTGTATTTGTTCTTGGGACCTGTGTTTGTTTAGAATTCTTGTCTACTTTTCCATTGCGTAGGTTGACTTCTTATTGTTGAGTTGTAGGAGTTCTTTGTATGTTTTGAGTACAAATGCTTTGTCAGGTGTGTGTCTAGCAAACACTTTCTTCCACTATATCTTTCTTCTCCTGAGAGTGTCTTTTGCAAAGCAGTTTTTCATTTTAATAAAGTTAAACTTATCAGATTTTTTTAGTTCATGGATCATGCTTTTGGTGATAACAATTAAAAACTCATTACCTAACCCAAAATCAAGGTAGTTTTTCACCTAAGAACTTTTAAATGATATTTTATATGATATTTCCACTTTTTTACATAAGATTTTTTATTTAAATATGTAGGATAATATGCTGCTTTAATATCTTCAGTGTAAATAAATGATACTGGAAAGTATATCTTAATTACCATTAACATAATAAATCAGAATGAAATGTGAAAAATGATAACATTCATATTTTTGTCAGTATTACCCATAAAGGTTATTTATTTTATAAGTCATTTATAAATTATGGTCTAATGACATCAAATTTTTCCTTCTCCAAAAATATCAAAATGCGGCTGAAACTAGGCAAATAAAAATTAAGATTCAAACGTAGATCAGGGGAAATTTGCATAAACAGAAAAGATGTTTAGGAAACCAGGAGTTTAGTGAGGATAGGAAGAACAATTCAAAAGTGTTATACAGGTAGAAAATATTCATGTTGGACAGGTATTTAATGTTCTCTAAGTACCTATGAGCCAGTTTTACAGATTACAGAATAACCTGGAAGTAGTTTTTTAATGGTGACAGGGTATGATTTATTCACATTTCAATCATAAAGTTCAGAATCAATCCTTTAGTCAGTTTAGTTTCTGATTATTTTTATTCTCATGTCTCTTTTAAGGATATATTTCCTTTCCTCCCATTTCATTTGTTTTTAGCTTTTATCAAGTACGTATAGAATTAGCCATTCTAACGGTCTGTTACTTATAGTAAATAAGCTGGGATATTTTATTCAAGAAACATGGGCTTTAATCTCAGATTTACTTGGATTCCTATTCAGCTGCATGAAACGTGTGAAGTTGGGAAATTTGCAATGAGTTTTTTTTTTCTTTGTTTTGTTTTATGTTCTTAAAACAGATGATATTTACTTTGTGGTGTGGTTGTGAGATAAAATAAAGTCTGTAAAGTATCTAATACAATGCCCTGTGCCTAGAAGGCATTCCATAAATAGTATTTATTAATTTCAAGCACATATAGCTAGTGAGCATAAAGAAATAGGAAGAAGATAGAAGGTTGTAGAGGAATGATAGATTATCTGTTGGCTTTGAGCCCAGATGATGATGTCAATGACTGAAACCAATAATGTTTGGAAAAGAGGGTTGCTATTGCTGCATGGGGAAGTTAGAAGAGAAAAAAGCATGGCATTAAAAAGATGAATTTTAATGTTGATAATGGATATGAGAATATTAATTACTTTTTCAGAGAAGTGAATCTTTTACTGTTCCTTGAACCCCTTTCAGATGTCTCAGCAGGCTTTTTAATATATTATGTCAGACACCGTGGTTAGTGAGCAGAAAATCTTAAACTACATAGGGAACCCATGATTTGCTATGACAAACCAATATGACATGCCTTCACATGAATCCAAATCAAAGAACTTGACTTTAATAGAATATGTAGAATTTGCCTTGTAAATATGTAAGAAAGTCAGTTCACAAGTGTGGTTCTACTCAAACAATGACAGGCAGTGCTTCAGGGCAAACAAGGAAATGTGTGACAATTTTCAAAGCTGTTTTTAGAGACTGTGACATATTTTTCGACTACCATGGTGATTTTTATTCTAATTATTAACTAGATGGGTTAGCATGATGAGAATTTTAACGCCCCCAAGTATGTAACCATAAATTCTAGTATTTGAAAGCATACTTAGAAGGAACAGAAAAATGCATACAAATTAACTTTCTTTTTCCCTGGAGTATCCTGGTATGAAAAGGACTGTCAGCACTTTTTATATTTTTGTATTCTTTTGATAAAGTACATTACACAGAAAAAATATATATACGTATGCTTTGTATTTGTTTGCATCTACTTTTTTCAAAAATACACAAAACAAAATATATGCTGATTGAAGAACATATTTAAAAATCATTGGTCTGAAGAAACTAGAGAAACACAGAATGAAATGTTAAAAGTGTTTAATACATTTGGCTAAGAAGACTTTGGTCTGTTTCTGTTTGATAAGAAACTAATTTTCCAGTTTATTTTTTCTGTTTGTCAGGGTATGTACCTTTTTGTGTTTGTGTTTAGTCCGTTGTACATTTTCCAGGAGTTCAAATATTGAAATAAAATTTAATATTCATTATCATGGTATGCCATAATAGACTTTGACATCAACAGATGGGAAATAAAACATAGCATATAAGGAATTGTGTTTGTTTAGTGAGAGGTATTGGAAGACCCGAGTGGACTAACTTGATGTAAAAAGGCACAAACCCACAGATATCAAATAAATAGTTCCTAACAGGGGCAGTGCCTGTGGCTCAATGGAGTAGGGCACTGGCCCCATAGGCCAGAGGTGGTGGGTTCAAAACCCAGCCCCACCCAAAAACTGCAAAAAAAATAAAATAAAATACATTTTAAAAAATAAATAGTTCCTAATAGAATAAAACAAAACACTATATTAGAGAATCTATTACATACACACACACTTAGTATGATTGATTAAAATAAATAGTAAAAAAAAGATGGTTATCCTCATACTCATATTTGATAGATGAAATCACTGATCAGATTAATTTTTTATTGGAGGATCAATAAAAAAGGAAGAAAAGTGAAATTAAAGGTAAAAGAGTGATTATGTATTAGAGTTGGTAGTTAAATTTACTAATCATCATTACATTGAAATAAAGACTAGGAAAAGAGTTTAACAGATAAACAAAAAACCAGATAGTAACATGGGAAAACAATGCAAGCAAATGGATGATCCAATGGAAAAATTAGAACCAATGGAATCACTGTGATCAGTTCAGTTATTGTATGGAAAATAGTTTATTAAAATCATGAAACGATGATGCCAGAACTGTCTGACAGAAATTTGTCATTTCATATGAATATATAATATCACACGAAAAACCAAGCATGTGATGTCAAAGTTTACGAGGTCTGCTTCAACATAATTACCCTAATTCTTTTAAGGGACATTACTTTTCAGTCTATAGAAAATCTGTGGACTCAGGGGAAGCAAGTAACTATATGTAGAGGTATTCGAATTTCATGCTTAGAATTCCTAGATAATAAATGTGTTCACTACAGTTCACTCAAAGTCAAATTTGATAGCAAATCTGTACTACATCTTATTCTTCATGTGGCCTTAATTCAGTATAAATTGCTGAAGTATTTTTAAAATTAATATTTTAGGGTTTTGAGAACAGCAGAGAAATTTTGTCAAGTATTAATTGGATATTTAAGGCAATTTTAAAGAGGGGACTGAAACAGATTATTTGGAGAAGCTGCAGAAATAAAAACAAAAAAAAGTGCTGTTTTATACCAGAACTGAAAGCTAAACTTAATTGAATATGTAGGTAATTTGTCATGTTCTTTAAATCATCAATTTCATATTTATAATTTAATTAAAGGACTATTTTGTGGAATTTTCCCACAAGAGCATTTGCATGAATAATCCATCTTTGCTGTTGCAATGTTAAACCTTTGATAATTGAGGATAAATTTTGTAAGCAAATATTGACAAATGAATAATAACTACAATTAAAGACTGTCATATATCTAACTTACTGCATATTTAATTTCTGGGTAACAAATAATGCATTCACCATCAGAATATTCCATTGGTTGAACATTCACTCTTTGTTGTTCTCTGCACTGTTTTTATTTAACTCTTAAAAGAAATCTTTCTGAAAAAGAACTATTTCCATTTTTAAAAAGTTAACTTATGTTTATTTGTCTTAAGTGTTTACTGTCAGTTCTTTGTCTTTTTCTGTTTATCACTTCAATAGATTTAGGAGTTACAGAGGTTTTTTAAAGAGCATAATGGGAAAGTTGGGGCCTTTAGAGCACTCATAATCCGAAAAGTATACGTTCTACTGGCTAAGTAGCTTTTTATGCTTCATCCTCCTCCCCCCCCACTTCTGAGTTTCCAAAGTCCCTTATATCTCTGCATGGCCCATGTAAGCCTATCATTAAGCTCCCACTTGTAATTCAGAGTATATGGTGTTTGTTTTCCATTCCTGAGATACTTCACTCAGGATTATGGCCTCCAGTTTCATCCAAGTTTCTGCAAAATACATTATTACCTTCTCTTTTATGGCTGAACAGTGTTCCATAATGTGTATGTGTTTCCGTGTGTGTGCGCGTGTGTGTATATATACATACAAACAGTTACTTTCCTCATCAGTTGATGGGCACTTAGGTTGATTCCATATCTTTGCAATTATGGATTGTCTTCAACAAACACTCAAGTGCTTGTATCTTTTTCATATAATGACTTTTTCTTGGGTAGATAACAATTAGCAGACCCAGGCTTTGGAGTGACCCTGGATTGTCTAACTGTAAAACTCATGATAATATTGCCCACACTATGCCAGTCCATATTCCCACCACACTATTGAAAAGGACTTTACCAACCTTGTATGACATATCTGATTGATTGTTTGTATATGACGTGGTCTGCACGGTGGGATCACAGAAGTTCAAAGGTTTCCTGGAACAAATCTATCTCTTTTCTGCCAAGAAAATAAAAGATGGTTCAGATTTTTTTAAATGAATTTTCTTGAATTGGCTTTTCTGTGCTTTTCTTGCTTAAAAACTTCTGTGTTTCTGACTTTAGGTCTTGTTTCACTATTTCGTTTTTAGTTTGACAAAGAGTCTCATAATGGAGGATGTAATATACATATGCCATAAAATTGTTATGATTCATTTAAGAATACATTTTATTATTTCAGAATGTCATGCTTTTTCTCTTTGATGGCATGTCAGAACTTAGCATTAAAAAAAAAAAAAAGAAGGTGGCACCTGTGGCTCAGAGGAGTAGGGCACCAGCCCCACATGCCAGAGGTGGTGGTTCAAACATAGCCCTGGCCAAAAAAATAAATAAATAAATAAAAATAAATTAAAAATAAACACACCATGGTTGTAGCTTAAATTTTATAAACATCGTATTTTTCATTAGATACATTGTTATTTTCTAGGTATATCTTTTTGTAGTTTAATGCAACAAAGAAATGCTAAAATCATACATATATACTTATATATCATATAGCTAAATTTAATATATATAAAATTATGTTGTGAATATTCAGTTTATTACATATAATTGTTTGCATCACATTAAAGTGTGTTATCTAAACTAAAAGAGTTCTGTTATTTTAATCATATCCACACTGAGAGACAATATTTATAATTGGATTTTGAATACTTATTCTTTTGGGGGCATCACAAAAATGTTCATGCAATATAGGTTGTTAGTGTTGAATATATGAACTTTGACATCTTTGTAAATAATTTTCTTTTCTCATCAGGAATTACTTGAAAATGAAAAGAGCATCTTTATTTAAGTTTTACTTCCATGTTAAAGTGTGCTTTTTTTTTTCAATTCCACTTAAATTCTTTTTATCTTATCTGTAAACTTATATTAAGTAAATTAATCTTTGAAACCAATAGAAAAGGCCCAGGGCATGATGTTAAATTTAAAAGCCCAGAGAAATAGTCTACAATTTTCTATAATATCCATTGTCTGTGGATATTAAAGTGCAGTTGCCAAAAGTAAATTAAACAGACCTTCTTTCCTGTGGATGTTAATAACTGAGAATATATCATATAGATGTGAATTAACTATAGTTTAATCTATTACACAATGAATCAATTTACACTTAAATTTACACTCAATCAAAACACACAGGAACATGTATGTTAGTTTTCAAAAACTAAATGCCACCTTATTTTCACAAATAACCATTTTTTAAAATCACATTTTTCCTTTATTTTTATATATTTAGAAAATGATATTCCTTTATAAATATATTAGCTCACTGTGAGTCACACTAAACGATGTATTTAAACCTAAGGTTTTGTTGGCTTTCTCTCCTCTTTGAGTTTAAAAGATACTTGTCTTAAGACAAAAAAAACAAACAAACCTATATGTCTTTAATTTTCTGCGTATGTATCAAAGATCAGAAATATTTTTAATATTCTGAATAGCAGCCTCTAAATGACTTATTACATGATTTGAGCTCAAACTATATTAATATTTTATTTGAGTATCTTTTAGTAACTTAGGTTGCATGTGGAGCTCCAGATATGCAGTGATTTTGCCATGGAATTACTTTTGGCCTTTGGAAGGTCACTCGTTTATAAGTTATTGCCTTTCATAAATTGATCTAATCTTCTGAATAATGGCTGTACATGCTGATGATCAATATTTTATTGCTTCTACATCCTAAAACACACCATGAATTATAGTCATAGCCATTATCACCCAGCACTGCAGACACAGCAATAATATACATGTGATATTACTGCTCAGCTTGTGGTATTGTTTAGAAAACAAGACTCTGTTTATGTCAGCACTACTATAATCCTCTTTAATTTATAGATAGAAATACCAATGCTAGATATCACGCAGACTGTCATTCTCAAGGCCAGAAAAATAACTTGTTATAATTGTCTTCTGTAATAATGGAATCTAAATTTTTCTTTCATTTGAATTTTTCTAATCATCAGTTACTTTATTACATTTTCAAGGGTAGTGTGAGTTAAAGATGATTACTGGTATAATACTAGAATAAAAGATACAAATTAATTTTAAAATAGGTATTAAATAATGTAATATAAAAGAAAGTTTTTCTGACAATAATTATTTTATCATCATATAATCATATTTTCTTAATCAAAAACAAGGTACAATGTACATTCTTTGCATTGTGTTTCCACTGTCGCAGTTGCAATTTTTGTCATTTTCATATTTTAATTTACTTTTAAGACTTTTTTCTCTTTTGATTTAGCTGTGTGTATAAATGATCTGCTCTCTTAGCCATGTTCACTTGTCCATGCTTCGCTTATTAGTCTGTTTCAACATTTACTTTCTTGATGCGTGTTATGACAATCAATATTTGACAGTGTGAGAGTGCTTCTAGTAATCCCCAGTTGGGTAGGATCATGATTCTGGCCGAAAAATGGAAACTTTCTTTCTTGGGAGGCTGAGCAGGGACATCAAAATAACTGCGATCAGAAAATAGTTTTTGTCCATTATAATCCTAATCCTATTATCTGTAGGTTTCAACCAGTTTCACTCACATAGAAGCACATGCACACTCCAGTAATTCAGTTTCCTGGAGGTAATAGGGAATTGTTCATCTATTCAAATACTGAGCCAACTTATGCAGTTGAGGTGTGTGCCTGCCACTATTTTTTTGGAGCGTCATGGGCTTTCTTTCAATTTGATCAACTAAGGTTCTAGGAAGTGTTTTTATATATACATATGTGTGTGTCTATAAATACATGTATATATATGTGTGTGTGTGTGTGTGTACATACACAAACATACATATAATCCTTGAGCCACATTGGCTTGATATCATTACGATTTATCAATTATTTCACAGAGCACATTGAATGGAAGTGGCATGTGTTTGGTATTGCCCTAAATATTGTACGTGTAAACATTAAAGCAATAATTCAAATGAATCGTGAGTTCATAAAGCAACTATGATTTCACTGTGGATAATTGAGAAAATAATATTTTTAAAGAAAAGAAAAATTTGACTAAGGTGTAAAAGTGTTCATCTATGGAAATTTTTGTGGTTTAAATGCTTTATTCATCGGCATAGAAATAAATGCTATTCGTAAAGGTTTTAAATTTGTTAGCTTGAGTTTCAGCCTTTTTCAGTTCATGTTAGTCCTAGTGTTAATAAAAACACTTTTGATTCAGCATTAGTTTAAGAGAATGTTTCTTTAATAAATTGTCAGGAAAGGAAAATCAATATCTTTAAAGGTTACTTTGAACTTTCGCTAAACAAACTGTGTGTGTGTCTGTGTGTGTGTGTACCTCATTAATAAGGAAGAAAAGAGTTGGAATCATCAAACACAAAGCTCTTGGAGGCAAATCAAAAGTCTGGAACTTTACTTTATATTCTTTTGAAACAGGCGGATAGCTAGTTATGTGACTTATTTATTTTTGCTTAATGTGTTATGTTGTTCAACTAATTCATTTAACTAGATTACATAAAATAAAAATATAAAAAAATTATTAGTAGATTGTTAACTCATTTCCTGAGATTGTAGAAGAATCTAATTTTTAAAATCTGAGTATAAGATGTTATTAATGTAATGTATTATGTTCTTAACATTTTTACTTAAAAATCGTTTTCTTTTTGGAATTATTTAAAGTTTGCATTCGCTCTATGATATGGCAAGTAATTTTAATTAGTTATATATGATCTAGCTTTTGGGACAGGATCATTACACTTTAATTCTAGAAACTGTTTTACCTGCCCAGAACAAAGATCACACAGATATGAGAATATTTGCACATGGTTTCAGGAAGACAAGGGTGTGGAGGATTGGACAGCAGGCTTGCAAAGGACAGTCACTGATTCTTATCACATTAAAAGGAAACGCTGAGAACAGGACAGTCTCCTGGCAAGCCTACAGACGTTTCCTGACTTGGGGGCAATCCCCCAAGTAACTCAGTGTTCCTGAATGAGACAAAGTTGGTCACTCACTAGTAAGCATGGGTTAAACAGTGATGCTTAGCAGTTCTTCATAAGGGTTGCGGGGAAAGAACACGTGGCAACCCTCATGTGGCCCTCCTCCACACCTGTTTATGTCAATTACCTTAA
>CAUYON010021092.1:0-40853 GCA_963573935.1 Arctocebus calabarensis
GACTGTATTCATTTGTTTCCTGGCCAAGGAACCCATACACCTATATATACCCTGAGACTAAAGGCCTAAAGGAGGAGATGGGGAAAGACTGGGAGAGAAACGGAGAGAGCTTCTCTCTCCCCACTAGAATTTTCTCCCTCCACCAGGTGCTTTAATGTTTTTTGTATTCTTTTCTGTGAATAAATTGTCTTACAAAAAAAAAAAAAAAAAAAGATGTCTCAAGAATTCAAAGACAAAATGACCAAGATTTTGACACATTGAGACAAGAAGTTGCAGCCATTAAGGATCTGAGAAATATAGTAGAATCCCTCAGCAACAGAATGGAGCAAGCTGAAGAAGGGATTTCTGACATGGAAGACATAGCTTTTGAACGCTCCCAAACTTCCTAAGAGGAAGAGAAATGGTGGGCAAAAATACATCACTCTCTCAAAGAGCTCTGAGATAATTGTAAGAAAACCAATATTCACCTCATAGGGATCCCCAAAAGTGACAAAATGGCTTCACAAGGTACAGAGTCTCTTCTTCATGAAATTATGGAAGAGAACTTTCCAGACATGACAAGAGATTCTGAAATTCAGATAACAGACAACTTCAGAACTCCAGCATGACCCAAACTGAATAAGAAATCCCCTACACACATCACGATCAATTTTACAAAAGTTAATATGAAGGAGAAAATTCTGAAAGCAGCCAGATGTAAGAAAACCATAACATACAAAGGGGAAAATATTAGAATAACTGCAGATCTCTCTGCTGAAACCTTTCAAGCTAGAAGAGGATGGTCATCTACTTTTAATCCCCTAAAACAGAATAACTTTCATTCCAGGATCCTGTACCCAGCTAAAATGAGTTTCATTGATGTTGGAGAAATTAAATACTTTAACAACATCCACATGTTGAAGAAATTTGCCATAACTAAACCAGCTCTCCAGGATATTCTCAGACCTATCTTCCATAATGACCAGCATAATCCTCCACCACAAAAGTAAACTCACACAGAATCTTTTGATCAAATTCCACTTTCCACAGTCATGAAAGGATTAAAAATGTCCACCGGACATTCGAAAGGCTTATCAATATTCTCAATTAATGTAAATGGTTTAAACTGTCCTCTAAAGAGGCACAGGTTGACAGATTGGATACAAAAACTCAGGCCAGATATCTGCTGCATACAAAAATCTCATCTTACCTTAAAAGGTAAATATAGACTCAAGGTAAAGGGATGGTCATCTATATTCCAGGCAAATGGAAAACAGAAAAAAGCAGGTGTTGCAGTCCTATTCTCAGATACAATAGGCTTTAAACCAACCAAAATAAGGAAGGATAAGGATGGACACTTCATATTTGTTAAAGGTAACACTCAATATGATGATATTTCAAATATTAACATTTATGCACCCAAAAGAATATGCCTCAATTTATGAGAAGAGAAATTCTAACAGACATGAGCAACTTGATTTCCTCCAGCTCCATAGTAGTTGGAGATTTTAACACCCCTTTAGCAGTATTGGATAGATCCTCTAAAAAGAAGATAAGCAAAGAAATTTTAGATTTAAACTTAACCATTCAATATCTGGATTTAATAGACATCTACAGAACATTTCATCCCAACAAAACTGAATACACATTCTTCTCATCAGCTCATGGAACTTACTCCAAAATCGATCACATCTTAAGTCACAAGTCGAACCTCTTTTTTAATTTTTTAAAAAAGAAATTATTCCTTGCATCTTCTCAGACCATCATGGAATAAAAGTTAAACTCAATAACAACAGGAATCTGCATATTCATACAAAAACACGAAAGATAAATAACCTTATGATGAATGATAGATGGGTCATAGATGAGATTAAGAAGGAAAATACCAAATTTTTGGAACAAAATGACAAAGAAGACATGAATTATCACAACCTCAGGGATACTGCAAAGGTAGTCCTAAGAGGGAAATTCATAGCACTGCAAGCCTTCCTCAAGAAAACGAAAAGAGAGGAAGTTAACAACTTAATGGGACATCTTAAGCAACTGGAGAAGAAAGACTATTCTAACCCCAAACCAAGCAGAAGAAAAGAAATACCCAAAATTAGAGCAGAATTAAATGAAATTTAAAATAAAAGAATTATACAACAGATCAATAAATCAAAAATTTGGTTTTTTGAAAAGGTCAATAAAATAGATAAACCTTTAGTTAACCTAGCCAGAAAAAAAGGGTAAAATCTCTAATTTCATCAAGCAGAAATGGTAAAGACAAAATAACAACAGACTCCTCAGAAATTCAAAAAAATCCTTAACAAATATTACAACAAACTTTACTCTCAGAAATATGAAAATTTAAAGAAAACTGACCAATACTTTGGAAGCATGCCACCTACCAAGACTTAGCCAGAACATAGTGGAAATGTTGAACAGGCCTATATCAAGTACTGAAATAGCATCAACTATACAAAAATCTCCCTAAAAAGAAAATCCCAGGACCAGATGGCTTCATGTCAGAATTCTACCAAACCTTTAAAGAAGAACTAGTACCTATATTACTAAACCTCTTCCAAAATACAGAAAAAGAAGGAATACTACCGAACACATTCTATGAAGGAAACATCACCTTGATCCCTAAACCAGGGAAAGACCCAACAAGAAAAGAAAATTATAGACCAATATCACTAATGAGTATTATGAAAAAATATTCAACAAGATCCTAACAAACAGAATCCAACAAGACATCAAACCAATTATACACCATGACCAAGTGAGCTTTATCCTAGTGTCTCAAGGCTGGTTCAATATACATAAATCTATAAATGTAATCCAGCACATAAACAAATTAAAAAATAAAGACCATATGATTCTCTCAATTGATGCAGACAAAACTTTTGACAATATCCAACATCCCTTCATGATCAGAACACTTAAAAAAATTGGTATAGAGGGACATTTTTTAAAATGGCAGAGGCCATCTATAGGAAACCCACAACCAATATTGTATTGAATGGAATTAAATTGAAATCATTTCCACTTAGATCGGGAAGGCAAGGTTGCCCATTATCTCCTCTGCTCTTCAACATCATAATGGAAGTTTTAGCCATTCCAATTAGGGAAGAAAAGGTGATCAAGGGTATCCACATAGGGTCAGAAGAGATCAAACTTTCCCTCTTCGCAGATGATATGATTGTACATCTGGAAAACACCAGGGATTCTACTGCAAAACTTTTAGAAGAGACCAAAGAATACAGCAATGTCTCAGGCTACAAAATCAACACCCATAAATCTGTAGTCTTTATATATACCAACAATAGCCACACTGAAAAAACAGTCAAGGACTCTATTCCTTTCACTGTAGTGCCAAAGAAGATGAAATATTTGGGTATTTACCTAACAGAGAATGTGAAAGATCTCTATAAAGAGAACTATGAAACTTTAAGAAAATAAATAGCTGAAAATGTTAACAAATGGAAAAACACACCATGCTCATGGCTAGGAAGAATCAAAATTGTCAAAATGTCTATACTACCCAAAGCAATATATAATTTTAATGTAATTCCTATTAAAGTTCCATTGTCATATTTTAAAGATCTCAAAAAAAATAATACTTCATTTTATATGGAATCAGAAAAAACTTCGAAAAGCCAAGACATTACTCAGAAATAAAAGCAAAGCAGGAGGAATCACACTACAGGACCTGAGACTCTACTATAAATCGATAGTGAACAAAACAACATGGTACTGGCACAAAAACAGCGATGTAGATGTATGAAACAGAATAGAGAACCAGGAGATGAATCCTGCTACTTACCATTATTTGATCTTTGACAAGGCAATTAAAAACATTCAGTGGGGAAAAGATTCCCTATTTAACAAATGGTGCTGGGTGAACTGGCTGGCAACCTGTAGAGAACTGAAACTGGACCCACACCTCTCACCATTAACTAAGGTAGACTCTCACTGGATTAAAGATTTAAACTTAAGACATAAACTATAAGAATATTAGAAGAAAGTGCAAGGAAAACTCTTGAAAGAACCCACTTGGGTGAATATTTTATGAGGAGGACTCCCCAGGCAATTGAAGCAATATCAAAAATACACTACTGGGACCTGATCAAACTAAAAAGCTTCTGTACAGCCAAGAACACAGTAAGTGTAGCAGGCAGACAGCCCTCAGAATGGGAGAAGATATTTGCAGGTTATGCCTCTGACAAAGGTTTAATAACCAGAATCCACAGAGAACTCAAACATATTAGCAAGAAAAGAACAAGTGATCCCATCTCAGGGTGGGCAAGGGACTTGAAGAGAAACTTCCCTGAAGAAGACAAGAGCACGGCCTACAGACACATGAAAAAATGCTCATCATTCTTAATCATCAGAGAAATGTAAATCAAAACCACTTTGAGATATCATCTAACTCCAGTAAGATTGGCCCACATGACAAAATCCCCAAACCAGAGATCTTGGCGTGGGTGTGGAGAAAAGGGAACACTTCTACACTGCTGGTGGGAATGCACACTAGTACGTTCCTTTTGGAAGGATGTTTGGAGAGTACTTAGAGATCTAAAAATAGATCTGCCATTATACCGATAATTCCTTTACTAGGTATATATACCCAGAAAACCAAAAATCACATTAAAACAAAGACATCTGTACCAGAATGTTTATTGCAGCCCAATTCATAATTGCTAAGTCATGGAAGAAGCCCAAGTGCCCATCAACCCACAAATGGATTAATAAATTGTGGTACATGTATACTATGGAATATTACACAGCCTTAAAGAAAGATAGAGACTTTACCTCTTTCATATTTACATGGATGGAGCTGGAATATATTCTTCTTAGCAAAGTACCTCAAGAATGGAAGAAAAAATATCCAATGTACTCAGCCCTATATGAAGCTAATTTATAGGTTTCATATGAAGGCTATTACCCAACTATAGCACAAGAATATGGGGAAAGGAAAAAGGGAGGGGAAAAGAGGTGGGAGGTTGGAATGGAGGGAGAGTAATTGGTGGGACCACACCTACCGTGCATCTTACAAGGGTACATGTGAAATTTACTAAGTGTAGAATATAAACTTCTTAACACAATAACTAAGAAACTGCCGTGAAGGCTATGTTAACCAGTTTGATAAAAACATTTCAAATTGTATTAAACCAGCACATTGTACCCAATAATTGCATTAATGTACACAGCCATGATTTAATAATAATAATAATAAAAAAACAGTGTTGAGGAACCACCAAAAATTAAAAACAAAACTACTATATATCCAGCAGTCCCACTACTGGGTACATAACCAATTGGAATGAAATCTGTATTATAAAGAGACATCTATTTTCCCATGTTAATTATAGCATTATTCACAATAGCCTAGATATGAAATCAGCCAGTGTTTAGTAATAGATAAAAAGAAACAATGAAATACTATTCACCCTTAAAGAAAAAAAAAGAAAGAAAATTATTTCATTTGTAAGAACGTGGATAAACCTGGAGCACACTATGCTAACTGATGGCCAGACAGAGAGGACAAGTATCATGTGATCTCGCTTATATGTGGAATTCAAAAAAGTTGAACTCATAGAGGCTAAGAATAAAATGGTATTTACCAGGGATTTCTGGGGAGTGGGGTGGATGGGAAGATGTTGATCAAATAATACAAAGTTTTGGTTAGACAAGCAGAGTAAGTCATGGAGATCTATTACACAGCATGAAAATTATATTTGAATCGTAATGTATACTTGTAAATTTCTAAGAGATTAGATCTTAAATGTTCTTACCTCACACACACATCTGATGGATATGTTAATTAGCTTGACTTAATGATTTCAAACTGTATATATATATATTTATATTAAAATATCACATTGTATATTGTACAAATTTGATTTGTCAATTATAGCAAATAATGCTAGAAAATACACATATCCATACATACATAAATATTTTTAAACTGAGTCTAAAGAGAGAAAAATAGAAACTGTTAAGAATTTTTCCAGCTTGAAAATTAGTAGTTTTATTTGGGGCTCAGTAAGTTCAATTTCAGTCTTCACTAAATCTATCTCCAAAATTCTCATTGTTTCTTATATCATTCTTAAACAATAGCTGGAATAGTGTACTAATTGATTATCTATTTTGAGCATGGCAACCTTTCTACTCACCTAATCATCTGAATTTGCTTCCTGGTCAAGTGTTAATTGAACAGTGTGGCCATGCAAATGAAAAGCAAATTGCCCTTTTGGACAGATTTTTGTAAACAGAAAAATTACTGTTATGGAAAACCAGAGTGTGGGCTAAGTAATAAGTATACATGTCCATCTGTTATTGTGCACAATCACCATTGAGTTGTTTTTCTAGGACTGGCAATTAACTTGAGCTCAGACAGTAAAAGTCAAGGACCAACACATTTTCAATATATATAAACTATCACCTAAAAAACCCTACATTCTCCCTAAGAAAAATATTTTTTTTCCTAATTTTTAAAAAAGGATGGGTTTTAAAGTCAGAACACCTTGGGTTGAAATCACCCTATCTGCTAACTATATGTGTATACTTAGGCAAGCTTTTTACTCTTTGAAACTCAGTTTATTAATAGCTAAATAAAGATAAAAAGAAATTAAATGAGATGTTGTATACTGAGCACTTAGCACAGTGCCTGGCATACAAAATCCCTTCATTAATGTTTATTACTATTGGTATTATTGTATATTTCTTCTAAAATGCTGCAGAAGTTTTCAACAAATAGATACTGGGACACATCTGTTCTCTTAGAGTTTAAGATAAAATGTACATAAATAAAATATTTTAAATAGTTTCAGTTGTATAAATGTCTTAATTTTTGTTACATTTCAAGTATTTCTATAAATATTTCAAGAACCACATTAGATATCATTATCTTCATTTTACATATGTTAATATTAAGAATTAAAGAATATGTACACTAAAAATAGCATTGTATATCAAGTATTCTTTCTATAGCAAAGTGCTACTATCACTCTAAGAGATAATTAAATTATATTAGGAGCATATTTTCATTCGTAAACTAAATATTTGTCATTGTCATTGTGGATTACTATGGGCTGAAATATAGACAAAGAAGACTTCATGAAAGAGAAAGAAAGGCAAAAAATGTGCCTGGAAGTATCGAATCAGCCTGTGAGAAAAGCAAGACATACCAACGAGAGATGAAACATGACTAACAGCATGGAGGAATAAAATAGCATCTCAGGCATGGAATAAAGAAGACAGTAAAGGGCGGTGCCTGAGGCTCAAAAGAGTAGGGCACTGGTGCCATATACCAGAGGTAGTGGGTTCAAACCCAGCCCTGGCCAAAAACTGCAAAAAAAAAAAAAAAAAAAAAAGACAGTAGGAGTAGAGGACACATGTTAATTAATTAAAAAAAAAAAAAGACAGCTATGTAAAAACAATTGGTTGATGAAGAGCCTCAAATTTCAGAGTGTGCAGGAGATTCTAACAGCATTTCTCGAATCTTTATTTTGGAGATTAAGAGTGGCATGGTAAAAGAGGATAAATGCTATCAAAACTAACTCTCCTTCTATTTCTTCTTCTTTCTTTTGTCCTTAGACATCATTTTCTTAACATTTCCTTTATAGCATAAAGTATGTAAATTTCCTTTTGCTATATTAAGAATATATAAATATCTAATGATTAATACCTTATTAATTTTTTAAAAGATAATTTCCCTAAGAATATAAGCCACTTAATTGTGAGAAAACATTTTTGCTATTTTAATAAACCATGTTAATGGGGAAAATGGCCACAGAGAATCACAGGTCAGTGTCCTTCAGTGTAATATTCATCTAATATTGTTTGTCAGTATAAATTTCTGCTACATTCTTCCTAAGATCTTTCTGTAGGCAAAAAAAAAAAGAAGAAGAAGAAGAGACATAATTTTGATTTCACTTGTTTTCTCTTGAAAATCTCCTTAAGATACCTAACAATTGGGAATATATTTGCTATTGGAGGAAAATACCTTGCATGATCCTCTCTAAGGACCACTGTACTTCCTGACTAACTTATCCAAATTGTAAGAAAATAACTTTGAATTTCAAAGTAGCTAATGTAATTTTCTAGTGAATTTCACCACTAACATGTGAAACTGATTATATTTTAACATGACCTTGAATTTTGAACTCACCCTAGAATAAATCATGAAAAACTGCATTAAGACAACCATTGAGAAAAGGTTCTTTTCCTTTTGAAATGACTCCTAGGTATCTTGTTTAAACATAAAAGGAACAATAAAAAAAAATCTATTTTATCAAGCTAGCATAAAGTGTGGGTGGTCATTTATCTCATATATTTATCTCTCATTTAATATTTCTTTCCTCAATCATGTTCTAAGAAAGTCTTAAAGTATAAGATTAAGAAGATAATGGGCATAAAACATTACTAAAGTCATGGTCTTATTAGAATACTATTTTATAATCACTTAAACTGTCTAGAAGACTTGTACAATCTTCTGGAATATTGGTGGGATTACAAATACTAAACCATGGATATTGAAATACTTCTTGAAATTTTCAAGAAATTTTAACTTGTACAAATTTTGTACTTCAGAGGAATATCCTCATTCTTGTAAGTTTTCAATGTAAAAATGATAATTAAAAACACAGTAGAACCTGTCAGTTGACTACCCAAGAGAATGTAACAAACCGGTCAACATACGAAGATGGACAACATAACAAACTAGGCCTACTATAATGATACTACATTGGTACATGTCTAATCTATGAAAATTACGTCAGCTTAAGGAGATGGTGAATGTAGGGAAGTGGTCAACTATGGAGGTTCTACTGTATTTTTAATTTTGTAAACTAAATTCCTTAAAACCATAAAACTAAAGTTGATAATATTTTTATACTTTGATAATTCCCAAATATTTGTTAGAAATGTTTTTAAGTACATCCAAGGTTCTATGCATAATGGACTAATATATATAGAATCATTATAACTAGAAAACTTTGATAGAACTTTTGTTGATATGCTCTTGCTATAATAGGTGGGGGACAATGTAATAATAGGTTCCTGAGCAGTACACACCCAATTTGTTCTGCAGGTTAGATGGAAGATATGGGCTATGTTTTGTAATTCTGGTTACATAATTGATATTAAAACATAAATGACTACATAAACATAGTAGTCATGTAAAACTTCTTACATCCAGATAGTTGAACAAAGTCTTATTGAGCTCAACAGCAGATATATAATTTTGTTTCCGTAAATAAGCTTTATATTCAATTTTATTTATGTGGTTATTAGTGAAGGAATAAGCATTTCTAAAATTTTTCCAAGGAAATAATCAACAAAGTAAATAGTAGGTTTATCTAATGGAAGAAAATGTTTGTAAACTACACATATGATAAATGTGAATATCCAGAATCTACAAAGAACTAAAACAAATCAGCAAGAAAAAAAACAAATAGATCCATTAAAATTGGTTGGAAGGCATGAAAAGAAGCCAATAAATACATGAAAAAATGCTTGACATCAATAATTATGCAAATTAAAAATAATGAAATATCATCTTACCTGTCATAATGCCTACTATTAAAATGTCAAAAAACAATAGATGCTAACATGGAGGCAGATATTGTTGGTGACACTGAAAATTAGTATAATTTCTATGGAAAACAGTATGGAGATAACTTAAAAAACTAAAAGTAGACCTACCATTAGATTCAGTAATCCCACTACTGGGTATCCCACTACCTAATGGAAATAAGTCATTTTATCATAAAAAACACCTGCACTCAAATGTTTATTGCAGCACAGTTCACAATTGCAAAGATGTAGAATAAATTAAAGTGTCTATGAATTTATGGGTAGATTAACAAAATATGACATACATATACTATGAAGTACTAACCAGCCACAAAAAGAAATTAATTAATGTATTTTGCAACAATTTGTATGGCGCTGGAGACCATTATCTTAAATGAAATATCTAAAGAAAGGAAAAACAAACACCACATATACTCTTTAATAACTTGGAACTAATTAATGGGCATATGGGCACGGAGGGAAGTAAAAATGTTTGTAAATCAACAAAAGGGGAGAGGAAAAGAAGTGGAATAAAATCCTACATGAGAAGTACAATGAACACTATTCAAGTGATGAGCACACTTATAGCCCTAATTTAAGCATTGTAAAAGCTATTCATGTAACAAAAACATTTGTATCCTCTTAATATTTGGAAATAATATGGAAAAGAATGATTAAAAAATAAAAGTATAAATCCAGGAATTCATAGTGAAGAAAATGGCAATACCTTTAAATATAGACTGTTCATGTCTATAATTTTGTACTTATATCACCTATATATCTATATGTACATGTATATCGATGTAGACACATATTTTAATATTCAGCAGTTTGTAGTGCCTACCATGTTTCTGCACTCAAGCAAAGTATATTATTATTATTTTTTTTTAGACAGAGTCTCACTTTCATTCTCAGATTGCTGTGGCCTCGTTGCTCACAGCAACCTCAGATGCAGAACTATTTTGCCTTTCCTTCTGTTATATCCATTGCCTTCATTTATTTTTGCTCCTAAAGCAACAACCTGAGTGTAAGTAGTCTATTTGAGAGAAAGTATAAGCGAGGGAGTAAAATAATTAAGTCTTCATTTAACAGATTTCATGGGCAGTGCTAATTGGTTCTTGCACAGTTTGGCTAAAAAAAAAGCCTGTGCTTTTTATATGATAACTAGCAACTACAGGGAACTGTCCATCACAGCTGTGCTGATATCAGAAAATGTAGTAGAGTGAAGGACAAGTGTCTGTTATACATTGTTTTATTTGTTTGTTTCTGCTGTTCATTTATTTTCAACAATGATGCATTCACGTATTTCATTGAGTTACTCAGTATGCTGATTTTAAAGTCACCCAAGCCTGTATGCAAATTCTAGTCTGACATTTACAACATATATAACTTCAAGCAAGTTACTTCGTCTTTCTAAGTCTGTCTGTGTATAAAATGGTGCTTAAAATAGTACCTACTTTATTAGAATTGTTATGGACAACTCTTGATTCATTGGCTGGGAGAAAATAAGTGGTTATCATTATTATCCCAAGTTATTATGTTTAAATAGAAGCATAAGCTTTATATCAGACCTGGAGTTAAATAAAGGCTTAATGGTTGTGTTACTTTCAAATACTAATTTCACTCTTTCAGTTATTAACCCCTTTACCTGACTTTAAAAATGCATGACAAAGCTACAGCAATCAAAACACATGGTACTGGCATAATGACAGACCAATAGAACAGAATAGGGAGCACAGAAATACATCAAAGCAAATGCAGCCAACTGATTTCTAGCAAAGGTGCCATTAACAGATAATGAGGAAAGAGTATCTCTTCAATAAATGATGTTGGAAAAGCTGGATATCTAACTACATAAAAATGAAATTAGATACTTATCTCTCATCATATGTAAAAATTAAATTAAAATGAATTAAAGATTTAAGTGTAGAACTCAAAACTGTAAACTTACGAGAAGAAAACATAGGAGAAAAGCTCTATCACATGGGTATGGGCAATAATTTTTCTGTATGAAAGGTCAAAAGCACAGGCAAAAAAAGCAAATATAGACAAAAAAGATTATATCAAACCAAAAATCCTCTGTAAAGCAATAAAAACAATCAACAGAGTGAAGAGACAACTTGCAGAATGGGTGAAAATATTTTCAAACTATCTGATAAGTGGTTACTATCTAAAATACATGAGAAACTCAATAGCAAGAAAACGAATAACTTGATTTAAAAAAAAAACAGAAGACCTGACTAGACATTTCTCAAAAGAAGACATACCAATGCACAATAGGTATATGAGAAAATCCTCAACATTATTAGTTATCAGAAAAATGCAAATCAAAACTACAATGAGTTATCATCTCACCCTGGTTAGAATGGCTACTATCAAAAAGACAAAAAAAAAAAAAAAGGTAATAATGTGAGGGGGAAAAAAACTCATATACTACTGGTAGAAATGTAAATTTGAACAACCGTTATGAATAAAACAGTATGGACATTCCTTAAAAAACTGAAAATAGAACTATCATAAGACCCAGCAATCACACTGTTAGACCTGTATTTAATGAAAGGAAATCAGTATATCAGAAATATTTTTGCCCTCCAATGTTTGATACAGCACTATTCACAGTGGCCAAGAATTGTAATCAACCTAGGTATTCATTAATGGAGGAATAGATCAAGAAAATGTGGTATATATACAATATTATTTAGCAGTAAAAAATAATGAAATCCTATTATTTGCAACAACATGAATGAAACTGGAGAATATTATGTTATGTGAAATAATCTAAGCATGGAAAAACAAATTTCACATATTGTCACTCAGATGTAGGTTCTAAAATTTAAAACAATCAGATCTCATGGAGACAGTAGAATGATGGCTTTTAGAGGCTGGGCAGGGTAGTACAGAGTGGGAGACAGTAGGAATGGTTAAATGAACAAATTAGAATGAATAAGACCTAATAGCACGACAGGCAACAATAAATTATTGTATATTTTTAATAACTGAAAGAGTGAAATTCGAAGGCTCCTAACAAAAAAGAAGAGAAATTCTTGAGATAATGGATATCCCAATCACCTCAATTTTATTATTATACTTTGTAGGCTTGTATCAAAACATCACATGAAACCAATTTGTAAATATAACTATTTTGTACCCATTAAAAAAAATAAAAATGGGAAATATTAACTTCATAGTTTTATTGTAGGAAACAATTAAGATATTCCAAATAATGTAGTATAGATAAAGACATAGCTTGGTCCACAGTTAACATTCAGTAGTTGCCGATTACCTGTCTTTCCCTACAGTATTCATTAATTTGTATGTTTGGGCACTTTTGCATTCATTCAAAAATGCCAGTTTCTGGAATGATAAAGATGTGCCAGACTTACTTTTTTATTTGAAATAGCTCACAGGCTAGAGGGACACATTTAACTATAAGAAAATATATTACAGAATAATATACATTCTGAAAATTTGAAAGAGAAGTGTCTGCCTTGCCTAAGAGTATCAAGAAAAGCATCACAGGAGAGTGATTATTTGAGGTCAGATTGAAAGGGCATATAATTTTACTCCTTTCTTACCTTATTCCATTAGTTAATAAATATTTGTTGTCTATGCCTCAGAAGAAGGCAAACTGTTCCATAAAATGAAAACCATCGTGGTCTGAGAACCAGGCTCACTAGATCATAATTCTAGCTCTGATACTCATTGATTGAAGGAGATTAACCTCTGTGGACCTCATTCTTATTCCATAACAGCATTTCCAACTCACAACTCCAGTACTGCAGTTACACTAAAGAAAATTATAATAAATAAATACAAAATAATGTTATTTTGATGGATTGTTTCATATCTCTTAGTTATCCTGGTTGACCCAACAAATAAACTCCTGGAAGTTTAAAAGTAAAGGTTGATGGCTTCACCCACGTGCTTGCAAATGCCTGGTTAGAATATCTGATATTGAGATCATATTATTAAACACCAAAGGGCACTCAGGCCAAAGACATTTTGGAGCTAAATTGGTTACCTGTTTCTCTATTTAAAAAAAAAAAAAGTAATTTTGTTTTGTTTTTATGTCACTTATTTACATTGTTAAATTAGACCTACTTTATTTAATGCTAGCATTCATTATTTCTTTCCATAAATATACTTCACAAATGAAATACTGTATTTTAGTAAGCCTGCTTACAGCTAGATCTAGAAATAATCACTAGGCTCCTTTTTTCAAAATTTGTTTTTATAAAAGATACTGATAAAATATTGTCTTCCTTTTCTATAAATGAGAGGAGAATGATAGCCAAACAAAAGCTAAAGCCAGAAAAGCTTGCTTGAATTTTTTTAAGTTTTATGCTCTCCTTATGGGGACTTTTGTCTTCAAATTCTAGAGTTTTCCTTTTTAATTTTTACAATTTAAGTGAAAAAAATACAAAGCATAAAGAAAGCATAATATCTGCCTAAATATTAACAAGAATTCAGACTATTTGGATAGGGAAATGACTCTTTTCTCAATGCTATGGCATCTGGGTTAGCAACGAAAAAAAACATTGTGGTGAACTATATATACATATAAAATTGTGCGTAGCCAACTTCCTAAAAACAAAGTTGTCTCTTTTCATCTCACAGGGTCAGCCTTGAAGCAGCTGAGCTTTCCTCCAGAGTCTTCAGGTGTCGCTGCTACTGCTGCTCGTTGCTGATAAAATTTTGAATAATCCTTTCTTCAGAACTGTGTAGAGGCTTTTACTTCTTGTGCATCCATAGTAAAATAAAACACAGCTTATTTCAAAGGTATGTTTTTAGGTTGATGAATTTTTTTACAGGGAAAAATAAGAAACACTTCTTGAAAAATAAGTACTTGCCTTGGTTCCTTTTCACTTTTAGATGGTGAAAGAAAAGCTAGGGCATGATTGTTACTGAAAACCCTCATGAAGCATCAAAAAATGAATTAAAAAACAAAAGTAAGAGCCATGCAGTGGCAGGGACTATTCATATATTTTTTTAATTTATTAGGAAATAGAAGATGCAGGGGGACTGTCTTGATTGACACATATTATAAGAGGAAGAAAGAACTTTGTGAGGGAAAATCCAAGCATGAACGTAGCCACAAAGAAAATTTAAGGAGGTATATTTGTGAGGAGAGAAAATGAAGAATAAAAGGATAAGAATCTTACGAATACCTTAATCTCGTGTGCTCACTTCTCTGACTGTAATGCCTGTCAGAGTTCTCATTCCCTCTGCTACTCAGGAACCTGCCACAGAGGTCCTGATTACATTGTCTAAGGCCTTGTTACTGCTGTACTCAAATCTCCCAGGGCGTATCTGTGGTAGTAGCTGATTTGGAAGTCAGTAGGGATTTGTATATGTTACAAACATTGTAGACTCAGCCTTCTTAAATGATGGTGCTGGGCTTTAAGTAGGAGGATTCACATAGGTAGTTTGGGAAGGCAGTGCTCCTGGGTGGAAAAAGTGGATTTGATTTCGAGTTAATGAATGACAGACTTGTTCTATGATATATATTATTAGATTCACACTAAGAAGGAAAGCTTTAGAGGGTCATTATGAAACTCAACTTGCCAGACTAAGTTGTTTGACTGTAACTGAGAAATCTCATCTGAAGTATAGCTCTACACTGGGAGAGCATGCGCAGAGAACACAGAGCACAAATAAAAGCAATTAGACCTACTACCTTGGCCTTGATGGGGTCTGCCTTCTTAGAATGCCTGATTAAATTCTGATCTCAAAGGTAGTCTCTAATGCCAGGGATGAGAAGAGTAACTTACCTCGGAAAAAGGAGAAATTCTTTTCCCCAGTGGACCTTAAATCTTAATCATACATATACATACAGATATATATACAGGTTTTCATTCTGTACACATATTATAGACATATAACAATGCATACATAATTGTTTTGTAAACATAACATAGACATATATAATCTATACACACAGGTGTATCACATTACTCCTTTTAAGAATTCTGGATACACATAGGAATTTTAAAAATAATTTTCCATAATTATAGCTCTTCCTACTTCCATTTGGTAATGTTTACCAAAGGAACCATTTGTATAATTCTTAACTGACTGTAGGAGATTGTCCTATTAATTGTATATCTAGTATGGTTTACCATTATTCCTATTTCTCAACTCAGGTTTATAGGCAATGTACATGAATAGATTTTCAATAACCCTTCCAGGGCATTCCTAAACAATCCAGTATAAAAAGTAAATGTTCTTCTGATGAAACATTCTTTTTTGAAAGTAGGGTTCAATCACAATTTCTTTATTCCTATGCTAACAAACTCTTGCATTCACTATGGTCTGGCTTGTGCTCTCCTCAATACACACACACTCATACTCATATCCACAATCCTTTTATCTCTTTCTATTGAACCTGCTATTACCTAAATCCATTATGATTTTTGGCCAAATCAAGTAAACTCTATTCTATTCTGTCCCGATTGAGCAGCAATATTCAACAAGTTGATTACTCTTTTGTCTTAAAACAAAGTCTTTTCTTGCTCTTCATGTCTCCACAGTGTCCTGGCATTCATTTCATCTCTGAAGAGCTACTCCTCAGTATTAATTACCAGATTGTTTTACTGTAGCTGGTATCTAAGTATTGAAGTTTCTAAAATCTCATTATTTCTTTCTCTTTGGTGATTCTACACATTCTCATAACTTAAAAATAAACAAGAAGGGTGGCGCCTGTGGCTCAAAGGAGTAGGGCACCAGCCCCATATACTGGAAGTGGTGGGTTCAAACCCAGCCCTGGTCAAAAAGTGCAAAAAAAAGTAAAAATAAAATAAAAATAAAGAAGAAGATTTCTGCTTTCAGCTATAATATGTAGAGTTTGGAAGTTATCACTCCTTTACAGTAAGAAAAAGTTGAATAAATTGAAAATTGACATTTTTTTTCTCAAATACATCAGAAAAGTGAGGTCATAGGACAAATTGCTATCCTAAAATCTGGAGAGAGGTGAATAGAGAGAGTGATCAGGAGGTTCTGTTTACCTGAAACATAAATCTCTGGAACCACAAAATAATAGTAATAAATGAATTATTACTTTGACAAATTCCCAGAGACTAAGTAAAGACTAAAAGTAATGAGAAACTCCTAGAGGCCTCCGTTATAAAAGGGCCACCATTCTTTCTTGGGTTTTACTTCCAGGAATTCCACAATGATCTGAAGTAAAGAGTCAACAATGATCCCTTTGTGGCTTTGGCAAGGGGACATGAACCATAGTGAAATAGGTATGGAATACTCTCCATAACAAAGGCCTCCTCTATAAGAGACAGGACTTCCCAGAGGCTCATCTAATGTGAGTAAAGGCTATTTCCTCCTCTCTAGCCCCCTCATCTTCCTATCTTACCTAAGGGAGAGGTATGTAAAGCAAGAAATATTTGTGAAGGTATAGTCCAGGGGCACAGGTTTACTGACTGAGATCCATCGATACAATTCTAGGACCAACACCTTGCAACAACATGAAAAGGGCTCAAGTGAAATAATAGATCATCAAGAGCTGAAAAGCTCAACTCTCTCAGTGGATAAATATATAAGGAAGGCCAAAATCAAAAGGGAGACATAAATAAAGATACAGAGAAAATAAAAAGAATTAGATCAGAAAATTGGATCTCTAGCTAGGAAAGAGAACATTGGAGAAGCCATAAAACAAGGTCAATAAAAGTTTTTAATTTTCTTATTCTTAATTGGTCTAAAATACAACTTTTTAAAAGTAATATTAAGAAGAATGCAGAGAGAGGAGAATAGATAGCTGATTAGAAAAATTGGTTGCTGTATCATCTCAGAAAGGAGGGAAAGATTTAGATGGAAAAAACATAACCCAGATGTAATTCTGAAAAAAAAAGAGAAAAAAAGTGCCTGAACCTACCAGAGATTCCATGGGAAGAAGTTGAAGGAGCAAGATTTTGGCAGAGATCAACCCCTGAGGAATTTGGAGCCCATAAGGGTGTTTGCTTTTCCTTCCCTCTCATCTCAAGCAGACTGCAAACTCCAAAACTGTTGGACCTTCTCCATTCTCCAAGCTCAAAAGCTGCTGCTGCCAGTGAAGTAGGGTTCTGAAGACACATCACTGGGTTGCCAGCCCCTCTTACAGATCTCTCTCTCACCACAGATCTAAGCCAAGGTGAGGGTTATCTGTTCCTTCACTCATTGTGTGCCTTTGTCCTCCCCAGAGAGATTCAGCTCTTCAATCTTCTTGTCCTCAGTCCCCACACAAACATTTGTCAACACATGCCCAATTGCAGTGACTACTGGGGGCCAGTAAGTCCCAGGGAAACTACAGAACCAGAGCTTGGCCATTTGGGACCGGCTGCCTTCAGTGGAGAGGAGAGTACAGTATACCACGGGGTCCCTCAAGACAAAAGGGTACAGAGTGCCCACACTGCTTCATTTAAACTCTCCTTCTCCCCTCCCTACCAACAGCTCCCTATGCAGTCACAGGAGTTTGCATTCAAGTGAGCACCAGTATCTCAAGGTATGAATGAGCCAGGGGTAGCAAGAATGTCAACACACCCACCACAACCAGACTTCCACAGAAAGTGGGAGTCACCCCATTCTTCTTAGAGACCTTCAATAAAACAAGGGGTGGTTGTATCGTGAGCTCCCTTCCCACCCAACCTTCTCAGTGCTGCCTGCCTGACTACTCCAGCAAAGCAGAGTATACCCCAAAGCAGAGAGATATTTAAGTCTGCTTGAGCATACCCTGGGCAACATAGGGCCAGCACACTTATCTTTTGCATGGTCAGGGATTAAACTTGGGAGAAATGAGAACAAACCCTCAGGCTGGATCCGGTATCCCCAGGACTTGACTGTGCTTTTTAGAAACATGAAGGGGAGATTTGTAAACGTGGATTAATTTGGGGAAGCAAAGGAGCCCACATGGGCAGACTACAGTGAGAGTACTGGGAGAATCCCAGCCATAGCATGTTTGCAAAGCACTGATTCCCCCACAGGAAAGACATGCATTGATCTAGGGAAGAATCCCGAGTAGGGGAGCTTCCATTTGGTATTTCTGGTGAGTTTGGCTAGTTTGGATTTGGCTAGTTTGTGGCCCCATGCTAGAAAGAGATACATAGGAGGCAAGAAAAAAGAGCAGAGTGAAACCTACTCCATCGGCCAAACTATAAATCCCAGACTGTCCCTCTCCTTTGAGCAGACTCTTTGGCTTTCTGGGGCTGCTTCAGCTCCTGGGGGGTGGTTTTCACCAGAAGCTTTGGAGTTCACCCTTGACCTCTGCTGAGATAGCTTTTGTGCCTGCCTTTGTGGGGTCTGAACATGGGCTCACCTGACTCAGCTCCACCCAGCCTCACTCCTCTGTCTATATTGCTATGTTAGAGCACAAGGTGTCCCCTGGGAGTTCAAGGGCCCTGCACACCATTGGGAAAATTTAGGTGCTTTTCCTGATCACCTATCATGGGTCACAGACCCCAACAAAACACTTCTGAAGCTGGCTTTTTCCTGCCAGACCCACCTATCAGTAGGGAAGACAATTTGTACAGCAGTCAATTACAGCATTTACTGATTTCAATTAAATGGGGTGCAACTGACTCTTACCAGTAGCACCTACTATTTTCGAGATTAAACTGAGCATTCTAATATAATCCATGCTGTTAAGAAGACCACAGGGTTAGCAGAAAAGATTTCAAAACCCTCCCTCTTTCTTTGTCAAAAAGAAATAGGGAATCTGCCTAGACTCATGGTATACAATTTGATAGTCTACAAATAACTAGCAATTGAGAAAAACACCACACTGAGAATGTCTATAATCAGGGTATCCATTCAGAACCTAGAACCCCATGAAAATATCCACAAGTAAAGACAAATATCCTCCCCCAACATATGCTATAGGCATACCCTTACAAGGAAGAGGCTAAAAAACTCTCATCTGAACAACAGAAAATCCAAAAACAAGAATCAACAGCTGGCCAGATGAGAAGGAATCAGCTTAAGGACTCTGGATGTATGAAGAATCAGAATGAAAAGACCCCTCTCCGAAAAAGATCACATCTGCTCTGTAGCAATGGATTCCCGATCAAAATCAAAATAAATGACAAATAAATAATTCCAAGTATGGATTGTAAGGAAGTTCAAAGAGATAAAATAGAAAATAGAAAACTAAGTTAAAGAAGCCAGAAAAATCATTTCAGAAATGAATGAAAAATGTACCAAACTGAGAGATTATATCTAAAAACAAAAAACAAATAATACTTCTGGAAATGAAAAATCCATACAAAACACAGTACAAAGTTTTAAGAATAGATCAGATCATGTAGGAGAAAGAAATTCAGAGCTTAAACACAACTTTTGCAAATAACCCACTCAGTCAAAATTAAAAATAAAGACCAAGAGTAATGAACAAAGTCTATGAGAAATATGAAGATATATTTCCCAAAGGGATCTCAAAGACATCCCTAAAGTGAAGAAATAAAAGCAAAAGGCCTGGAAAACCTATTTGATGGGATAATCAAGGAAAGTTTCTTTGGCCTTTTTAGAGATTTTGACATCCAGATGCAAGAACTTTCACAAACATCTCAGAGATTTATTGCAAAAAAGAATATTACCAAGGCATGTAGTCATCACACTGGCCAACGCCAATGTTTAAAAGGAATTTCTGTGAGTCTTGAAGGAAAATCTATCAGACTAATAGCAGATTTCTCCTTAAAAACCAAGAAGAAATAGCATCTTTTCTTTCATGTCTTTACAGAATAACTGCTAGTCAAGAAATTTATGCCCTGCAAATTTAACTGTCATGAAAGAAGGGAAACAAAATCTTCCAGACAAGCAAACAATAAAGGGATTTGTCACCGGGCCTGGCCTAAAAGAAATTCCTAAAAGTTCTCTCAACATGGGACAGAACAGTTGATACCCACCAGCATAAAAACACCCAAGAGTTAAAACTCATAGGTCTTACAAACAGTAACACAAGGGAGAAAACAAAGAAATTTGGTAACAGTCAAAATGATGACCAGAATGGTATTTCATATATCAATACAAACAAAATACCCCCTTTAGAAAATGTAGATTGGCTAAATGGATAAAAACGAATGAATAAATACAAACCAAATATGAGCTGTCTCCAGGAAACCCACTTAACATGCAAAGATTGTCATAGACATGAAGTAAAGGGGTGGAAAAACATATTCCATGCAAATGGAAACCAAAAGCAAGCAGGAGTAACTATTCTCATATAAAATAAAATAGACTTTATATCAACAAAATAGATAGAACACTGCTAGCCAGATTAACCAGAAATAGAAGAAAAAAGTATTCAAATAATCTAAATCAGAAATAATAAGGAGACATTACAAATGATACCACAGAAATACAAAAATTATCCATTACTACTATGAAAACTTCTATCTACACAAACTAGAAAACCTAGAGAAAATGGTTAAATTCCTGGAAACACTCAACCTCCCAAGCCTGAATCCTGAATACATCAATAAGAAGTAGCGAAGTTGAAACAGTGGTAAGAAATCCCCCACAAAAAAGCCCAGCCCAGACTGGTTCAAAGACAAATTCTACCCAGCCTACAAAAAAACTTCAACCCATTCTACTGAGACTGTTCCATGACATCAAGAAGGGGGGAATGCACTCTAACATTCTACAAAGCAAGTATCGCCTTTATACCAATCCAGGAAAGTATACATCGTAAAGTGAAAGCTACAGACCAATATTCTTTAAAATATTGGTGCAAAAATCTTCAAAAATATACTAGTTAAACAAATTCAATAGGATATCAAAAAGATAATGCACCATAATCAAGTAGAGATTGTTCCAGGGATGTAAGGATAATTAAATATAAGCAAATCAATAAATGAGATTCACCACATAAAAAGAAGTAAAAACAAAGATCATATAATCATCTCAATAGGTGAAAAAAAGTATTAGATAAAATCTAGCATCCCTTCATGACAAAAATCCTCAACTAGTCATAGAGGAAATATCTCTCCAGATAATGAAAGCCATAGATTACAAACCCACTGCCTACATCATTCTGAACAGAGGAAAGTTGAAAACATTCCCCATAAGAACTAAAACATGAAAATCATGCCCACTGTCACCACTTTTTTTTTTTTTTTGCAGTTTTTAGCTGGGGCTGGGTTTGAACCTGCCACCTCCAGCATATAGGGCCAGCACCCTACCCATTTGAGCCATAGGTGCTGCCCAACTGTCACCACTTTTATTTAACTTAGTTCTAGAATTTCTGACCAGAGCAATCAGACAAGAAAAAGAAATAAAAGATATCCAAATTGGGAAAAAGAGGATCAAACTACTCATTTGTTGACAATATAATACTCTATCTAGAAAACCCTCCATCAAAAAATGTCAAGAATTTAGAAATAAATTCATCAAAGTCTCAGGTCACAAAATCAATGTACACAAATCAGTAACACTTATGTATATTAATAACCATCAAGCTGAGAGTCAGATCAAGAATGTAACATCATTTATAACAGCTACCAAGAAAATAAAATACCTAGGAATGTATTTAACCAAGGAATTGAAAGATTTCTACAAAAAGGACTATGAAACACTGATGGAAAAGTTCGTAGATTACACAAAGGAAAAATATCCAATGTTCATGGATTAGAAGAATCCACAAAGTTAAAATGGCCATACTGCCCAAAGTGATTTATAGATTCAATATAATTCTCATCAAAATACCAACACCATTTTTCACAGACCTAGAAAAACTAACCCTAAACTTCACATAGAACATAAAAAGAGTGCAAAACAATCTTAAGCAAAAGAACAAATCTGGAGGCATCACATGACCTAATTTCAAATTATACTGCACAGCAATAATAGCCAAAACAGCATGGTTTTGCTATAAAGGTATAGATACATAAACCAATGGAAAAGACTAGAGAACTCAAGGAGAAAACACTTAGCTACAACCAACTGATTTTCATAAAGCAGATGAAAACATATACTGGGGAAATGATGCTCAACTCAATAAATGGTGCTAGAAAATTGTTAGCTACAAGCAAAAGAATGAAACAGAATCACTGTCTCTTACCACATTAAAAAAAATGTAACAGAGCTTAAAGACTTTAAAGAAAGATTTAAAACTGCACAAATTATGGTTATAGCTACTTTTTTATTAAGTCATATACACATAGATCATGAATACATTTATGCATATGTGGGATACAATGTGTTGATTTTTTTAATACAATCTGACATGCTTACATCAAACCAATCAACATAGCTTTCGCCTCATTTACTTGATTATTGTGTTAAGGTATTTATGTTCTACACTTGACAGATTTGACTTGCACCCTTGCAATAAGTAAAAATTGTGGAGGAAAATATAAGGAAAACCTAGAGATCAGCCTAGGCAAAGAATTTATGGCTAATTCCCCAAAGTTACATACAACAACAAAAATTAAAACTTAATCAATTAAAAACTTAATCAAATTAAAAATTTCTGCACAGCAAGAGAACTAATCAACAGAGAAAATGGACTATCTATAGAATGAGAGAAAACATTCACAAACTACACGTCTGACTAAGGACTACTATCCAGAATCTATCAAGAACTCAAACAAACCATCAAGAAAAGAAACAAATAACCCCCTTAAAAAAGTGAACAAAAGACAGGAAGAGAGATCTTTCAAAGGAAGATATACAAATGGCCAACAGATATTTAAAACTGCTAAACATCATTAATCATCAGGGAAATGCAAATTAAAACCACAATGAGTTAACACCTTACCCCATCAGTATGGTTACTATTAAAGAAATAAAAAGCAATAGATTTGGCATGAATGTATTGAAAAAGAAGCACTTATACACTATTGCCAGGAATGCAAATCATTATAATGTTTATGGAAAATAGTATAGAGATTCTTGAAAGAACTAAATAGTAGACCTACCCTTAATCCAACAATCCCACTACTAGGTATCTACTCAATGGAGAAAAAGGTCATCATACCCAAAGGGCACTTGGACTTGAATGTTTATCATAGTACAAGTCACAATGGCAAAACTACAGAATCAACCTAAGTGCCCATCAACTGATTATGAATAAAGAAAACATGGTGCACACACACACATACACACACACATATGGAGTACTATTCAGGCACAAAAAGGAAATGTAATTTGTGTCAACTTGCATAGAACTGCGGAGCATTACCCTAAGTAAACTAATTTAGGAATGGAAAAATAAAAGCATGTTCTCACTAACAATAGCCAACCCCTGGGAACAGCCAACCCCTGGGAACTAACAGCCAAACCCTGGGAACTTATGGTCATAAAGTAGGACACTGGAAACTAAGAAATGGGGAAGGTGGGAGGAAAGTGAGGAATAAAATCTTACCGACTGGGTAAAGTCTACACTATATTGGTGATGGCCACAATAAATCCATGGCTTTAGCCTAATACATAACACAATTCATCCATGTAACAAAAACACTTGAACTCCCTAATATTTTCAAATAAAAAATTTCATTTAAAAAGAATGCATGGGGTGATTGCTGTGTAAAGTGAAATTAATGATGGAAATGTCCTTAGAGATGAGTGAGAGGAATTGGGAATATTCAAGGTACCTAATTACTATATTGGAGCTGTAAAGTCTTATCACAAAAGTGTACTTTGCAAACTTGGAACAACTGCTAAAATATTTAAGAAGAAGTATAATTACTAGGTTAAGAGAGGAGTAAAATGGAATTCTATAAAATGCTAAACTAAAACCAGAGAAGACGCAAAAACAAGGGAATTCAAAGTGAAGGTAAAATACAACAAATAGAAAACCATGACAAACATGGTAGGTTTTAACCCAACTATATCAATAATAACATCAAAATATGGCAAAATATGGGATGCAAAGCTCATAGAACTAGAAGGAGAAATAGACAAATCCACTATTCTAGTTAGGGTCTTCAACATTTTATATGTCTACTTTTTAAATAAAGCAGGCAAAAAATTAGATATAGTAGACCTGAATGGCTTTATCATCCAAATTGAGCCAGTCAACATTTGTAGAATTCTCTATCCAACAATAGACTACATATTCTTCTCAAATTTGCAGGGTGCATTCATCCAGATAGACCATATCTGGGCTATAAAACATTCTAACAAATTCAAAAAGTTAGAAAGTAGCACAAAGTAACAAAATGACAAAGTATTTCCTCAGACCACAATTGAATTAAATTCGAAGTCAATAACAAAGGTAACTGAAAAAGAAATCTAAATATTTGGAGCTAAAACAACATACTTTTAAATTATACATGGGTAAAATAAGATGTCTCAACAGAAATTTTTAAATATATATTTGAAACTAAATGAAAATAAAACTAGAACTTACCAAAATGCATTGGATATAACAAAAACAGTGCCTAAAGGGAAACATATAGTCTCAAATGTATATATAAGGAAAGAAAAAAGATCTACCCTCAATTATATAAGCTTTTACTTTAGGAAAAGAAGATCAATATAAACCCAAAGTGAACAGATCAAAATAAGTAATAAAAATTAGGCAGAAGTTAATAAAGTTGAAGAGAAAAGCCATAAAGAAAAATCAATAGAGCAAAAAACATGATGTTTGTTTGTTCATTTCAAAAGATCAATAAAGCTCTAATCAAGAAACTAAGAACAAAAGAAAAAAGACATAAATATTAATATCAAGAAGGAAAGGGAATCATAATTATTGAATATATGAGCACTAAAAGAGCAATAAAGAAATATTCTGAACAACTTTATGTCTGAAAATTTGATAACCTAGATGAAATGGACCAATTTCTTATAAGACACAATCGATCAAAACTCAGACAAAGAGAAATAGACCATCTGAATAGTCCTATATCTATTAGATAAATTGTATCCATAATTAAAAATCTTGGAGAAAAGAAAGCACCAGGTCAAATGGTTTTAGGGGTGAATTCCACCAACTACTTAAGGACTAAATGGTACCAATTTTCCATAATCTCTTTCAAAAATAAACAAGGTAAAAACACACTCAGCGTCACTGTGAAGCTCAAACTGACATCTCTGACATTTCCTCTGAGAGCAAGACATATAAACCTAATCATCTCCTTTAAATCTCTTCTATGTTTCAGACACAGACCAAAATTAATATCTAAAACACATCTTAAGAAAAATATTTCAGGCTTGGCACCTGTAGCGCAAGCAGCTAAGGCACTGGCCATGTACACCCAAGCTGTCGGGTTTCAATCCAGCCCGGGGCCTGCCAAACAGCAATGACAACTACAACCAAAAACTGGCTGGGCATTGTAGCGGGCTCCTGTAGTCCCAGCTACTTGGGAAGCTCAGGCAAGAGAATCACTTAAGCCCAGGAGCTGGAGGTTGCTGTGCACTGTGATGCTACAGCACTCTACCCAGGGCGACAGCTTGAGGCTCTGTGTCAAAAAAAGAAAAGAGAAATATTTCATTCCCCTGACCTGTACTCTCCCTTCCCTCTGTTGTATCAAAGTATATCATGTCAATTCTAGAAGCTTAGAAATCATGCCTGATCCTGCAGGTAAACTATTGTTATACAAAATCTAAAGAGAAGTCTTGTTTATTTTGCCTCTAGTATACCTTTTAAATTCATGTACTGTCTCCAGCTCTGTCTGTCTCACTAGGACGATCATCATTCTCTGGGGTGCTCTTCAGCACACTCGCAGGTGTCACTTCACCCTCTTGTTCTCTAATACATTCCATTTAATGCAACAAGAGGACTTGCCTTTAAACAAATTACCTTGTCATCCCCTGTGTAAAAAATTCAATAATTCTTCTCTTTAAACTTACATCAAAATTCAATATCTTATGATTTGTAAAGTCCTACATCATTTAGCCCCTACCAATTTCTCTCTACCCTTTGTGTTTTATAAGATTCCAGCCATCTTGGGCTTCTGTTCAGCCTGAACACCCCAAGAACTCTATACTTTCTATTTTCTTTGCATCAGATTATTCAGCCCAAAGGTGATTCGTTTCCTTCTCCACATAACTAACTTTTCGTGCTTCATATTTTAACTTAAATGAAATTTCCTTATAAAAGCCATCCCTTACCACTATTTCTAAGAATGTTTCCCTCTAATTCTTTTTCTTGGAAACTTATTATTAAACTCAGAAATAAAGCACAAATGGCATTTATTTTGTTTACTTTTTATGTTTTATATCTCCTCCAGTAGAATTTAAATTCCAGGAAGAGAGGAACAATATTAAATTTGTTCACCACTGTATTCCCAATTTCTAGCACAGATTTTTGACACTTATCATTCTGACTATGTATTAGTTGAATAAATAATTATGACTAGGAGATTACAATTGACCTTTCAACAACATGGGTGTCAATCCAGGGGTACAGACATCCACATACTGAAACTCTGCTTATAATTTTTTCAATCCCCAAACCTTAACTGTTACTGGACTGTTGACCAGGAGCCTTACCAATAACATCAACAGCTGAGTGACACATATTTTGTAATTATATGTATTCCAGACAGTAAGCTAGAGAAAAGAAAATGCTATCAAGAAAATCATAATGAACAGAAAGTAAATTTGCAGTACTGTACTGTTTTTATCAATATATGTTTACATTGTCTGTTTGCAAGTTAAGTCATCTGTCCGAATTGTTGTGCAACTTTAGCTGCAGACCTCATTTGATAGCACATATTTAGCAATTCAAGTTTTCTTGTAATGTCATGACTTTTTCTCTGCTTCTTAGGAACACGTCCAATAGTAGTGACACTTTACATGGGCCCCAAGGTATTTTTCAAAGTTGACAATATTGCACTAAACATAATAAAAAACATGAGAACCACAAGAGATCATTGCAATACAAAATTTACTGGAGAGGCAAACTGTTCACATGGGGATGATCAGTGTCACGTGGCATTTTAAGCAGCAATTTGTAACACTTGAGCTCTTTGCAATAACAAGAGATGGCAGGATGTACTACAGTTAATTTTATGTAGTTGTGATTTCATACTGCATCTTGATTTTTTTTACATTTCTCTGAACTCCAAATACTGCCATGTATGGTCTGTAAGTGTTTGTGTTCCAAAGTTTTGAACATTTTAACTTTTTCATAGATTTCTGTATATTTTATTGTAGTAAATGATGAAAAGTATTTCATATATTTTATGCATTCATGAAATACCCAACATAAAAAAAATTATAGTTCTAAGCTATACATTCAGATCATCTGCACATTTTTTTCAAATTTTCACAAGTATCCAAAATGTTCCAGTATATTGATTAAAAAAGAATGCATGTATAAGTGGACCCACACTGTCCAAATCCATGTTGTTCCAGGATCAACTGTACATATTAGCCTGATTCAATACTACTGCACCAAAGAGAAACAAAATAAAAATTTGCCCAGTACAAAATTAAATGCATTATCTGCTTACACATTGCTAAGTTCTCCAAATCTATGGTTGAGAGTACTATTTTTCATTGCTAAATTCTCCAAACCTATGGTTGGAGAATATTATTTTTCAGTGCTAAATTCTCCAAACCTATGGTTGAGAATACTATTTTTCATCACCCTCATAGAAAAAAATAAATCAATGGGATCATGATCAAAAATGTAAAAAAAAAAACACCTTAAATTGAAATTTGACTACTTTACTATCCAGAAGTTATGTTTGCTCTTAATAGAATTATGTATGTTCCACCTAAGGGATCATATGTTGAAACATGATAAGTATTCATAAAGAAAGTTTGGGGACAGAGATTAGCAGTTGGCAGTTTTCTGAGTTGTCTTTTAGTGTGACGAGCATCTGTTCACTCCTCTTACTGACTCCACACTCTGCATCAATAAGTCACAGAGTCTGAGTTCTGTGACTAATTATTGCTAGATTATTGGCCACATACTGGCTATGTGATCTTAAAAAATCTTAATTAATCCTACCAATTCCTAGTTTCCCATCTGTAAAATGGGGTTAATGATAACACAGTGACACCTTGGAATCTGAACTTAATCCATTCCAGAGCCCCAATCAAGTTCCAAATTGTTTGAATTCCAAGCCAATTTTTCCCCTTTAAAATGATAAAAACTGGATTCATCCATTCCTGGGTCCCACAAACTCAAATTTTCAAGATGATTTTAAGGTAAATACCCTGGATTTTAAGGTAAAATATTAACGAATAATAACATTTGAATAAAAATGTAAATTAATAAAATGAAAAACATAAAAACCTAAAAATATAAAGGCCTCTTTCATCACAATTGAACACTTGGTTTGAAATCTATCCCTTACTGCTCACAAACTCCTTTATAAAGTTTTCTACTGCCTCCAAATTAGAACTGGCAGCCTCTCCGCACATAACACTATGGATCCCAGTCCTTTCCTCCAAATTCCCCAGCCACCCCCTACTGGCTTTAAACTCCTCCTTTTGAGCACTAGATTCAGGCAAGCCTTTCACTAAATCATCCTGCGGGACCTTCGCTTTCTCACAAATTAACGTCTCAGAAATCACCTCACAGCCAGTTGGTTTTTCATTAATCCAAACAAGAGGCGTTTCCCATCACTTCCACACCCTTCAGTCTCCTAGAGGTCATCATCGCAACCCCTTTCACCACATCGGCTGCTTTGATAACTTTTTTATTTTTCTTTAATTGTGTACATTAGTGCAATCATGGGGCACAATGTGCTGACTTCATATACAACCTGAAATATTTTCAAGCTTTTTATTTTTTATTTTTGCAAAATTGTACAAACAGTCGATTTAAGCATCCCAAACATGGTAGGGCTGTCAGTCACATGTGCACCACCTTCCTGCTTAGCAATATGATCTTCCTTAACTTCATTTGTAGCTCTAACAGCTTTCTTCTTACTCTTATTTTCCTCACTATCCTTTTTAGGACCCATGACTAATAGTCTTAGCTATTATCACATTTTTTAAAAAGGCATAAAATTAGCAGCAAAAATCACATGAGATGCTTTCACTATAGCTTCCAACAACAAACTGAATGACAAAGCGTAGATGTGCCCCGAGCTCTGGGGAAATGTCCACACAAAACACATGAACAATATGTGGGGCACTTGGATTCCAAAGCAACATTACGATTTTAGGCAAAATTTTCTCAAATTTTTGTTCAGATTCCAAGTTGAAAGTTCTGGGACATTCCGATTCAGGCAATACTATCTTCCCAAAAAGAGAATAATGCTATTCTCTTTCATTATCTTGATTTCCTTTGTACAATTAAGTTTAAAATTATTTTCTAGAAACTGACATATGCATAATTATTAACAGTTCCCTGAAGTGTGAGCTGTATTTAACTCATGCTAATTTTAAGTGCAGGGCCCTTGAAGCTGTGAGACCTATGCTCATTATCTTTTCTGTCAACTAGCAGGCCTATCTCCCACCCTACCCCACCCACCCTGTTATCCTGCTGCAGCCCTCTTATCAATCTGCGCAGCAGGGTACATGTGCTACAATGTTCTCAATTACCATAACTTTCAATTGTGCATTTGCCCTGAATTTTTGCCTGTTTTCATAAAAAAAAAAAAATCATGGCCCCAAGGGAAAAAAATTATTTTTCTAGTGTGGCAGTCAATGTGTTAAAAATATCAAACAATACAAAACCAGAACTTAAAAGTACATAAAATTTCACTGTTCTGAAATTACCTGTGCAACTTCTTGTATTCATTCCTGAGAACTTTACTGCGTATCTGTTTCAAAAACCTGTCCCTTTGCCTCTGTGAGCCTGCTGTCCAAGTTTCTACACGTCTTGCTGCATAGGTTGCCACATAGATCATTAAATATGTTGTTACAGAAGCTGCTGCGTATCCTGTTACATAAGTTGCTACATATTCTGTTATATAGGTTGCTACATATTCCTCCATTTTTTGTTTAAGACATTCTTGTGCAGGATGAAAGAAAAACCTGTAGTTGTTTATTTCATTTGCTCTTCTTGTCAAATAGCACTCCTTCTAGCTTGACGGAGAAAAGAAAGAAAGAAAAAGAAAACTAAAAGCGCAAAATATTTAACAAAACTATATCAGAGGAGTCAGTGAGGGCCTTTACCAAAGAAAAGGAATGTGTGTTCTAAGTAAATAAGGGTAATATTAATTTTACATATTTCATGACTTGTTTGGGGGCTGACCCATAGAGTTCTTGACACTTCAATAGGAAGTATTAATCAATGCCTAAAGTTTCCTGCCTTGCATATTATCCATTGCACCCATTAAATAAGCAGCAATAGGCATAGGGCAGACTGGAATGAAAGGTGGGAAAGTGTCAATCTAAAGGAGCAGTAAGAGAAGGATTAAGGATATATGTCCAGTAAAGATTATCTCACCTTTGCTGATACAAGAAGTTTGCTTTGACTTCAAATTTCCATTATCAAAGCCATCTGCTTTGTTCAGAACCATATTAGAACTTAGAGGATGTGGACTGAGCTTACTCAGTCCTAGAGATGGGGAGGTTTCTTCAGTGATGGAGCCCTACATTGATCCTCCCTCTCAGAAGCTCTAACTGCCGATGGGGAAAAGCGTGCTGACCACTCCTAGCTACGACCTGCTGAGGGTGGACGACGACATGGGGGGCAGTTAGAGGGTCCTCAGAGGAGGGTGATCTAGGGTTCACAGTAACTGAAAATCAGGGTGGAGGGTTTGGAATAGAATGTTTCCATGACATTTTCTCTATAAATTTGAGATTCCTTATTCAGGCTGAAATAAGATAACCTGTATCTATAAAAAGAGGAACCGAAGACAAATTCATCAAGGTGTTTCCGAGGTTTGATCCAGCAAGCAGGCAACTACTGCTTTTCTTATTGTTCTGCAATGATATGAACAAACCCCCAAACCTATTGTAGCACATATCTTGAAATGGGGTTGATCCTCAGGGTATAAATATATAATGAAAAAACAATCTTTTAAATCAATTATATACAAATACTAATTAGAAGGAATCAGAATAAAGGAAACCTATGTTGCAGGGGCTGGAGGAGGGTTCAATATGTCCTTGTTCTAAACTGTTCCTGAATTAAAAATAGTAAAGCATATAGTTTTTCTTTTGTTAATGGCCACTGCTCCACCCACTCAGGATTATTGCTCTTCCAAGATAACCTGAGAGCGAATTTTTGGGCAGTGGCCTCTAGACTAAATTTGACATCTTTGACCAGATGCAAAAACAGTTCTGGTTATCATGT
Organism: Arctocebus calabarensis; assembly: GCA_963573935.1. Taxonomy (NCBI): domain Eukaryota; kingdom Metazoa; phylum Chordata; class Mammalia; order Primates; family Lorisidae; genus Arctocebus; species Arctocebus calabarensis. Next base: position 31,670 of record CAUYON010021092.1, read on the forward strand.
CCCAATCATATGGAATACGTCATTGCTTTGCTCAAGTCCCCATCCGTAATAAGCCTTTAGAAAAGGGGGACTGCCTGCCATACTGTGTTACAGCCTGTTTTAAATCTTTTAGAATCTTAAAAGTAAACATATGATGTTTAAAGTGTTGGCCCCCTTGAGGATATTGCAAATTAGGAGGAATGTTAGTAACTGTAACAGGAAAGAGCCCCCAAATTATTTTCTAAAGTCTCTCATTTGGCGACCCTTTAATAGTGCTTTCATAACTGGAGTGTGAGAGAGCTATCTTCACTAGGGTTTGCAGAGGGCAGTGCTGGAAACTTTATATGAGTATTCTTAACTGTAAGATCATTCAGTGGTCTTCAAACTGCTTAATTCTGACTTTCAGGGTTTGATTCAGCTTAGCTCTACTGAGGCACAAAGGTGGCAATGGATGGGAGGACACAGAGTCCACAGACTCGGGTTCTTCCACATCCTGTTCTAAGTGAACCTGCGGCACCACCTCATCACCATCTGTATCAGTCTGACACTGTTGAAACTCCATGGACCAGAAGTCACCCATTGCTTTCCTGTAACTCCTTTTGCTATTTTAAAAGCTCTCTCCCACTATAATTGTTATTCCCCTTGGTAACACAGACATGTATTTGCTTATTATTTTTCCAAAGGTCTTAATATCTCTTTGGTAAGTGCCTATGAATTGCCAAAGCTCTCACTCACCCTGAGTGATCCCATCCTTTGGTAGGTTATCTATTGCAGGTTAGCTATGATTTACCAAAGGTCTTAATATCCCTTTGGTAGGTGTCTATAAATTGCCAAGGATCTTACTTTAAGTGACGTTACCCCCTTGGTAGATAATTATGGTGGCCAAAGGCTACATTGTCCCTTGGTCAATCTGGATGGAGAGTCCCCTTACCCTCCCCGTCACTCGCTCTTGCCATATTGGCGAAGGATACATTTACTAAGAGTGATAATCCCCTTCAGTCCATGTCCACTATCCTGCCAACTATGCCAGATGTCAGTGCCATCACCAAGGGAGCAGACCCGACAATGGATTGTAAACTCCAAGCTTGCAGGAGATGGGTCTCCCCATGGATGTGGGGGAAAGGCCCCAGCAACCTCCACAGCTGCTATCTATTAAGAACAAGCTCTCCTCCCCTCAGCCGGACCCCCACACTGGAATTCCATAGCTGATCAATATTCAACTGCCAAGGTCTGTTCCTTAATGTGTAGTGATTGCTTGTATGTTTTAAAAAACTGCTACTTTGTCTCTGTGAGCCTGCTGTCCCGGTCAAGTGCCACTTAGTCTTTGCAAGACTGCTGTCCAGGTTCCTACACATGTTGCCACATAGGTTGCCACACAGATGACTAAATAAGTTGTTACATAAGCTGCTACATATTCTGTTACATAATTTGCTACACATTTTGTTACATAGGTTGCTACATATAAAGGTAGTAATGAGAATATTGGGGGTTATGTTATAATTCTGCCAATTACACTCATTGCAAATTTATTTCTATTCCTGACTCCTTATTTGATTCATTTATTGATTACTTGGATTTCATCAATGAGTAGTTACTTCAAGAAAAGATCATAGGAGTTATAGTCCCTGTGTCCTTTCTTTTCTGAGAATGTCTGCCAAGTGTTGATTTTAATGATTACACGGCTAGAAAAGTATTCTTAGATCACTTTTGTTTTCCCTCAGAATTTTAAATACTTTCCAGATGATATTGAAAGTTGTTGGGGATAAAACTGTGATGTTTATGATTTCCTGCTTCCCACTCATTATAGGAGACAGGATGTTTTCTACAATATAGATGTGAAAAGAAGTCTTTCTTAAGTTTACAATTTACCTAGCAGATATTTTAATATTCACCTTACTTTGGCAAATATTTCCACCTTCTATATCTCTCAATAGTTTTTCTGTTCCATTAACTTGTTTCTCTCTTCCAAGGATAGAAAGGAGCAATTGTGCTTATATTAGATCATCTTCAGCCTCCAAATATCTCATCTTACATAACTTAAAAAAAAAAACTTTGTTTATTTTTCTTCATGAATTTATTATCCTAAGTATTTCTCCCAGGGGAGAAATTCAATATTTTACTTATTATTCCCCACCCTTTTTTGTTTCTAATTTATTTGTTAGAGCTATAAATGTTGACTTTTTAACTTGATTTATTTCACTAGCTTTGAATTTTATTTCATTTAGTTCCTTGTCTATGACTTGTGTTTTATTGATTTTGTGTTTTTATGAGGTTCTTTATAGCTCAAAACATACTTAAAGATTTTGTTCTTTTCCTTGGACAACATATTTTCCTGACTGAGCACCTCATTTGTTTTGCATTGCATATTCCTTTTACTAACTATTTTCCTATAAAATGTTTGTTTAGTTGCTGGGCATTTTTAAAATGTTGCTGTTGGTAATGAATGTATTTCTAGTATAAATGTCAATTTTCTCTATGATAAGGTGAAATCTTGATTTTATCCCAACTACAATTTCAGAGCAAGATCCTGTTTTCTATCCATTTGTCTTCAATCTTAGAGTTAGTTGTGTTGAAAAAGAAAAGCGAAGACCTGAAAATAAAAACACAACCAAGAGAACTGTCCTCTGTCCTCAGAATTTTTTTGTGTGCTGTAAAGAGTACAATCCTCGCAACCAAGGAGATTTCCTGCTCTAACAAATTTTGTCTCATTGGAAAAAAGACAATTTCCCAGAGACTATTTTTAGTTTTGGGGGATCCTCTTCTGAAGGACTTCATTGTGACTTTCCACTGTCCTGCCTGTCCAGTCTCAGTCAGCACTTCTCCAAACTGGAGCTATGAGTGGGAAATACAGGACTTTGTCAGTTCAGCTTCATTTTCATGTACGTTTATGGCATCAGGATTAGGGTAGCAAGAGAATTGGGAGACATTTTGAAATAGAATCTTTTCTTTCTTTCCTTGGGCATAATTTTTCAAAGTTTATGGCATAAAATTTTACCACTTTTTATTTATTATTTTATATATTAAGATGACTTAAATCTGTGATGAAGCTTCATTCAATCATCTTTACCCAGAAGTTTCTATTTCCTTATCTTTTAAAAAACAGAATCAAAACATTAACAACAGGAATACGATTCAGTCCATAAAATCAGGTATCTAAATACCTAAATAACAAAATCATTGGCTGTCTATGTAGCCATTAGCATAAGTAGAAAAAAAACACTTACGTATTTATTCAAGGATTCAAGTTTAGGTGGAAAAGGAGAAATATATAACAGAGAGTGTAATATGCTTTTGTGGAAAAGAGAAGTGGCTTAAAAATAGTGTTTATGCCTCTACACTAATATATGCATAATATCTATTAAAAATGCATAGGTAATTAATAGGTATGAGAGACAACTATAGTTTACATGCTGCCTTTTCTTTTTCTTTTTTTTTTTTTTCTCTGTGCAACCCATGTCAGTGCCAGCAGCCTATGGACACAGAGGCCAGGCAATGGTTTAGGGCCACAGTTTGCCTTGGCATGGGGCACTATGAGAGGCCCAGGGTAACGGGCCCACCATAAATCCAAACCTATGCATCATGCTGCCTTTTCAATTGTTAAAAATATGAATACTTATTCAAAACAAATTTTGAATTAATTTTTTAAAATGCATTTTTATTGCATCTGTTGTAATCTAGAGCCTGCCAATGCCATAGTTATCTTTCTTTCTTTCAACCTTTCTCTTTCAACCAGTAAAATGTTGGATTTGGAGCCCACCCTACTGAAGCCTGAATGACTTCATCATAACTAATTATAATACATCTGCAGTGGCCTTATATTCAAATAAGTTCATACTTGTAGGTTTTGAGGACTTTAACATCTTTGGAGAGAGGAGGCTTACAACTCAATCCATAAAGTCAGACTTCAAAATACCAGATTATAATGATTTCTCGAACACTTTAGCAACCTTCCTATTAGGTAAAACACTGCCACATGTAAAACCTCTCAACCATATATTTGTGGCTCACCTAACCCCCCCTTTTAAAAACAGTTTACTAAATGTCAAAAAGATCTCAAATAAAACCAATGAAATATTCATAAGGAATAAAGAAAACAACACAATCAACTTTTGTATATATGCCAATGAGGTTAAGAAAAAATATTATTATGTATACCTTTTTAAAGCTGTTCCCTTTCATTTCATCCTCTTTGATGAAACTACTATTCTGAACTTATGTTTCTCATAATTTTGTGTTGCGTAGTTTTGCATGTTTTTTGAAGTTTACAATATTTTAATTGTACCTTTTATATTCTTCCTTCTTTTGCTTAAGTCTATGCTTTTTTGTGAATTCATTATTATTGATGGAGGTAGCATCATTTTTTTCTTTCTATAACATGCATGCTCTAGGCTTTTGCTTATTTTTATTAGATTATTTGTTTGTCTCCTATTGATTTCTTGAGTTCTATATATAGTCTTGATAGCAGTCCTTTGCCAGATATATTTATTGCACAGATCTCTTCTAATTTGTAGATTGTCTTTTTGCTCTATTATTATTTTAATAAACACAAGTTCTTGCCTTTAATGTCAATAAATTTATCAAGTTTTTCCTTACATGATCTCTGCTTATTGGTTTGTGTGCATATATACATGTATATATGTACATATGTATGTATATGTATGTAAATATAGGTATGTTGAAGAAATCTTTTTGTACTTCAATGGCTTAAAAATTATTCTCTTAGTGGCACCTGTGGCTCAGCAAGTAGGGCGCCAGCCCCATATACCAAAGGTGGTGGGTTCAAACCTGGCCTCGGCTGAACTGCAAAAACAAAAAAATAGCTGGGTGTTCTGGCGGGCACCTGTAGTCCCAGCTACTCAGGAGGCTGAGGCAAGAGAATCTCCTAAGCCCAGGAGTTGGAGGATGCTGTGAGTTGTGTAATGCCATACTTTGCTTATAAAAGTATTTACTTTATCTTTCACATTTAAGTCTTTAACAATTGATTTTTTTATGCATGATATACAGGATAGAATTTCAACTTCATTTTTATTCCATACAGACAATTATGTGTCCTAACTTCATTTAATCAAAAGTATTTCTCCACTAGTTTGCATAAATCAAATTTCTGTTTCAGTAGGTGTATTTCTATCCTCTCTTCTCATTTCACTACTTAATTCATCTTTCTCCATTATTAAACCATTATATTAATTATTGTAGTAATAAAATAATTCTTGATATATGAAACACAAATCTTAACTTTTTCCCACTTTCTGATGAATTGGTTGTTCTTTTCCCCTTGGTCATCCATATAAATTTTCAGTTAATTGATCAAATTACACACACAAGCATGTTAAGACTTTTATTGGAATTGCTTGACTCCATTGTTATAATACTGAGACTTTTAATCAATGAACAAGATATATATCTTCATTATTCAGTACTTTTTCAATGTTTTCAAAATGTTTTATTATTTTATTCCTAAGGAACATGCATAGCTTCACTCACATTACTCCGATAATATATATTTTTTCTATTTTTATTATAATTAGTCATTTTTCATAAACAGAAAATGTGACTGATTTGTAGGTACTGATTTCCTTTACCAAAAAGCTTGCTAACTTCTCTTATTTCTTTTATGATATGTTTGCACTCTTTTGATGTTTAACATATACATCATAATAATTATATTATGAAAATAAGGATTGTATATATTTTTGTAATTGTTCCTTTTTTTTCTTTGCCTTTTGTAGGGACTAAAATCACAATTTTGAGAAGTGGACATAGTCACCTTTATTGTACTCCTAATGCTATAGGGAATATTTTTGAACTTTCCCAGTCTGTGATGATGCTTTTTGTAGTACTTACTAGGTTAATAAAGGTCTAATATATTCCTAATTTACTAAGAATTTTTATCCTAGACAAATTTCAAATTTTATCAAATGCCTCTGCATATATAGAATTCTTCTTTAATCTTTTGATATTAATTATTATATAGATTAATTTTTAAGTGATAAAGTTACATTTGTGACATGATCCCAACATGTTTACGTTATATTATCTTTTATGTGATTTATAATTTGGCTTGCTAATAGGTTGCTTAGAACTTTTTGCAACAAAAATTCATTTTAGCACTTTTCATCATTTTATTTCATCATTCTACTCTTTTCATTGGGGTATCAGTGGCATTATAGGCTCATAAAAATAGAAAGAGTCCCTTTTTTTCTATATTGTGTAAATACTCTTGACTTTATTTTATACTCCATATTCTTTACCATTAAATGATTGGGTACACACTGATAAAGCAATCTGGTCATTGGAAGTTATTTTGTATTTCTGTTTCTGTGAGAATGCTTTTATTTTTACTTATTAGGGGTTTTTTTGTTGGTTTTGTGTGTGTGTGTGTGTGTGTGTGTGTTTTTACACAGAATCTTACTATGTTGCCCTTGGTAGAGTGCTGTAGCATCACAGCTCACAGTAACCTCTAGTTCATGGGCTTAAGTGATTTTTTTTGCCTCAGCCTCTCAAATAGCTGGGACTACAGGCACCTGTCAGAAGGCCTGGCTATTTTTTGTTATTATTTCAGTTGTCATTATTGCTTAGCTGACCCAGGCTGAATTAGAACCCTCCAGCCTGGGTGCATGTGTCCAGCGCTCTGCCTACTGAACTACACACACTGCCCTGTTAGGTTTTTTTTTATTATTATTTTTATATATACATGTGTTTATTAGATTTTTTTTTTTTTTTGCCTTCACAAAATTAAAAAGGCTTAAAATTTAATAACAATAACAGTGTTTAAGGTAAGGACTAAAAACAAAAACCTCTCAAAGAACCAACAAAGAAATACATTCAGAAAAGAAATCAGATTATTGCTGCAATGAAGTATTAAGCAATAATAATAATAGTAATGAAAAGAAAGTAACATTTACATTGTCAAAAAAGTTTTTAGAATGCTTTGACTCTGAGGTTCAGTATGGAGTCATCAGTTAACTTCTTCTTATTACTTTTTTCCAAAGTCATAGAAAATAGACAACTAATATTTATAAATAAAAATAAAAGATAATTCCAAAAAACAGATCATGCCAAATCTTATATACAATAGAAAAAGAAGAAATACTTCAAAATCATTGTACTTAATCTGGATACGCCTGATATGAAAATTGGAAAAAATATACTATTATAAAGGAGAAATTACAAACATAATTCACTTATAAATGAGAATGCAGTATACTGTATCCTAAATAACATATTAACAAGTTGAAGTAAAACTTAATGCTTAGAGGGAGTAGCCAAGATGGCGGTCTGTAGCCAGCTTTCTGCAGACGCTCCTGTCCAGAAGGAGAGTTAAAGGACAGAAATTTAGCATAAAAGCCAATGGTTTGGAACTGAGCCAAAAGAGAAGGTAGAAGAATTCACATCAACCCTGCTGGAGCGACCTGCGACCCCAAGGATACAAATAAAAGGTACAGAGCACATAGCCAAGCAGACGGGAGTCCCTTCCCCCATGAGAGCGGCTTGCAGTATACTCCACACCTCCATACAAACAAGCAAGCAGAGTTCAGATGTCTTCCCATTCTACCCCACGGGAGAGACCCTCTAAAATCCGGACCTCCTTCCCCTACTAGGGTGCCATCGCACTCTCCTGCCAGGCATAAAACTGTACAAAACTGTATATATTCTCTACCTGCAAGTTGGAACTCCCGGCACTCCCCTCCATTCTCACCCTGAGGTCTGGAGGTCTGTCCCCCACAGAGCCCAGATTTTTGAACATTTCTCTAGGGGTGTGGACAGGGCGTGGGCAGTTGCTGATCTATGCTGTTTTCCCAGCTCAGGAGAGGTGAGAGGAAAGTGAGCCGAGAGGAGGCCGAAGTGGAGAGGCAGTCCCCTGAGGCACCGAGCAGCGCTGAGAAAGATTTGCTAAATTTTAGCTACACCTGGCCCTCAGGGGATGACAGCTGAAACAAAGGAAAGCTGTCTGTGAAGCTGTGAAGCTCACAGATAGTCAGGACTATTAGCAGCCCAGCATCTCTTCCACAGGGCAGAAATTCTGCAAACTTGTTCTGTTGTATCAGCAACATCAATCAGGGACAGGGCTGGAACTGAGTGAATCGCTCCAGCCCCTATCAAGTACCCAGGTTGTCAGGCCTCACCTCCCCCCTGCCAACAACAACATACCTGGTGGACTGGCTGAGGAGCACAGAGCCCATTGTGACCTAGGCAGGTGCAAACCACGAGAGCATCTACTCATTGGAGGGAACTGGACCACAGCCCTGCAGGTTTACCAGAGACTGGGTGTGACAGAGGGGCAAGGCAGGGAAGGAGGCATCAACCTTCCCAGACTAATTTGCTGGCTGAGGGGGGGCCTCCTGAGCTCACAAAACCCTAGAGTGAGTTATACTAAAGCTGTCAGCAGACTCCTGCTATATAGTTGCCAGAGACTTTTCAACTCTTTGATTTGAGGTTGATACTGGCTGGGACAATTGATTGGGACCTCTTCAACTGGGCCAATCACCCGAGGACTTTCCAACGTGGTACACTGGGTGTGTGGTAGTGGGAAGGTTTGATTTTCCTTTTCCAATTGTTGTGGAATTGTTGTGGGGGGTGTAGTAATCTAACTGCTGGTATTTCTCCACAGCTCAGATTCCAACACAGAGTAAAGAATTCTCTAGGATAAGACAGAGACCAACTGAAAATAAGATAGAGCAACTTAACCCCACCACATCAAGAAGGCCCTCAGTTTTGCAAGCAGTAGCAAAGTACAGGTTGGCAAAACTCTAGAGAAAAAGGTACAAACACCAGTCCCAGCTTACAGGCAAAGGACTGATCAATCACTACTCCTAGAACCCCTAACCCAACTTACCCTTACCTACTCAACCAGCCAAATGGTGCAAAATAAATATGGGGCAGAATCAGTGGAAAAAGCTCTGGAAACATGAACAACCAGAGTAGATCAACCGCCCCAAGGAACAATTTGGTGGACACAAATGACGATCCTATGCATCAACAGATGGCTGAGATGTCAGAAATCGAATTCAGAATTTGGATTGCAAACAAGATCAATAAAATAGAAGAAAAATTGGAATTAGAAATTCTGGGAGCATTTCAAAAATTGTCTCAAGAAGTCAAGAAATTCAAAGACCAAATGACCAAAGATTTTGACACATTGAGACAAGAAGTTGCAGCCCTCAAAGATCTGAGAAATACAGTAGAATCCCTCAGTAACAGAATG
>CAUYON010021095.1:0-18868 GCA_963573935.1 Arctocebus calabarensis
AGTGATCAAGGAAATGCCATGAAGGATATCTGTAACAGTATGATCAAAATATTTCTGAATGTATATGAATCGTGCCCTGTGATTGCACCAATGTACATAATTATGATTCAATAAAATTATTAAAAAAAAAAGAAATAAAAAAAATATATATGTTCTTCATGGGGGAAAAACAGTTGTGTTCGTGGTTTTTAAAGCCCAGATGACAAAATTCTAAAACTTCTGCGTTACTAAATGACATGTTGTTATTTTCTCATGATATTAGTGAGTTTTTCCCATGGTACCTCAAACTCTAAGAAAGCATAAAATCCTTTGCCTCAGAAAGAGCACACGTGATGGTCAATTTTTGCCAGATTTGCATAGCACAAATTCAGTTATAATTTATCAGATTATTTATTCATGCAATAAGTGCCAAGATTCCGTGCCTGTCTTCAAGGAGCTCTCAGTTCACTGGAGGATTCAGCCATGTCACCAAGCTATTTCTGTATTGTGTAGGAGTGCTTCACAAGGGTCCTTGAGGGACATGGCCCAAGGTCTTGAAAGGACTTCCCTTGGAGTTGATTTTGAGAACACCTGTAGGAAATGGAATTTAACCAATGGAAAAGAGGTAGACCTGAGGAAGGTGGCATTCTAGATATGGGCAAGAGACGATGTGGCTCCTTCAGGGTGCTGCAAAGTGTCCTATATGGGAGAACGCAGGGGAGTAAAGAGGTAAGAAGGATTAGCTTGATGTGGGGATATGCGCCTGTACTCCTAGTTACTCAGGAGGCTGAGCTAGGAGGATCACTTGAGCTCCAGAACTGGAGGTTTCAGTGAGCTATTATCATGCCACTACATTGTAGTCTGGGTGACAGAGTAAGACTCTTTCCCTAATGAAAGGGGAAAAAAGAGCTATAAAAGGATTTGCATGTCACACAAACTAAAAGGAAGCCCCTAACATTTTTAAGCAGGGGAGTTACATGATCACACCGATGTTTTGTGGAAGCCTCTACGACTGCAGGCTAGGGCCAGGAATGGAACAGGGTGGGGAGGACAAAGCTGGAGACAGGAGCATACATGCATGACATGGTTTGCAAGAAGATACTAACTGGAATATTCAAATGTAAATCTCTTCACTTGCACTCATGGCAAAGTCACACCCTGCTCTACAAGGGCATCATGCAATGTGGTCCCCATACCAGCTGCATCAGCATCTCTCAGAAGCTGGAGAGAAACCCAAAATCTCCAGCCATATCCCAGAGCTACTGACTCAGCATCTCTAGAACTGGGGCCCAGCTTTCTGCACTTTAATAAGCTTCCCAGGGAATTCTTCTGGACGCTTGAGTTTGAAAACCACTGCAGAACAGAACAACATTTTAATTAGCTGAGCTCAACTCTCTATGGGACATCTCTCACTGCTCTGTTTGTGTGTGTGTCATCTTTATATGATTTTGCAAAGATACCACATTGAACATCAGGCCAGAATACAGGTTCGCCGAGAAACTTTCACAGGTAGGTTGCCATACTGAGATCAGAGCTATACTCAATCTGTCCCCAGCCCTTCTTATGAACTCTTTCTCTAGTCCCCCTGCCTCACCCTGCTGTATGCTATGCTCCCCCCACACTGGTGTAGTGGGCATTCCCACGGCCATCTGCAGAAGTCCCAGAAACTTTCCATATCTCTAGATTTTCTCAGGCTATTTCTTTTACCTAGAATATACCTCTTGCTGTTTTTACTGTGTATCTTAGTCTTCCACATTCAGTGGAAATCATCCTTCAAACCTCTACATCGGAATAGTTTGTGCCTGTCTTGGAAGAGACAGAAGAGTATAATTTACAGTCAATAATTTAGAGTCAAAAAGATCTGGATTTGAGTCCAGTCTGTGTCCATGTATTAGCTGAGAGTCACCTGAAAAGAGCCAGTTTTCTCACAATAAAATGAGAATAATAATAACAGTGTCTTCCATTTACAAGTGATGGAATGATTAAATAAAAATATGTTTGTAAAATACATGGCTTTTAGTAAATATTCAATAAATGATAGCTATTATTATTCTTCTTATCTGCTCACACTTTCTCTATATCTGTGAATCATTTCTGTGATAGTTATAGACATTTCTGAATGTATCTCTCTTCTCCTACTGGACTGAGGGCTTCTTGGAGACAGCAGTTATGCCCACATGTCTGACATCCCCCACTACAGTGCCTCATGTCCAACAGATGTTGTAGAATGGAACTAAGAGGTTGCAGTTGGGCATTTCTTCCTCCTGTTGAATTGTATTCTATAATTACCCTATGATTCACCTACTCAAATACAGCTTGTTTCCTGAGGCTCCTCAAGTTTCAGCTCCATGAGCTTTGAGGGGCAAAGGTGAAGACAAAGTTTAAAGATGACAGTCCTAAAGCACAAGGCTTGCGTGGCAGCTGCTTCAAATAACCTTCTCTTTGAGGATGTCCTTGGTGTTTTCATCATCACTAAGGCTGCAAATTGGGAGATGAAATGGGAGGACAGCAAGCAGGATTTATATGGAAAGCCAATCTCCATTTTAATTTTAAAATGCATTGAAACTTCTAGGACATAGCCCAGTTTATGAAAGGAAGGGATTGATTCTGTCTCGTGAATCCAAACTACAGGTAAGAACCGTGTTCAGTTATTTATAGTAGCACATGACACTTTATATTTACAGAGGCTTTCTGATTCTTTTTTTTTCCTTCTGAAGTCCCTGTATTAATTACTATTGACTTTCACAGCAAAGTAAAACTTTCAGAGGTACAAGGAGCCTTAAAGATCTTTTAGTTTAACTACTTCAACTTACCGACAAAGTTCTCTGTGTCATATGCAGCAGAGACCAAATCATCGCCCAGGGTTAATGAAGGCAATGGGAGACTATATTTGCATATATCCACATGATCTCCCTCTTTATATATACATAATCTAAATTGAAAACAGATTCTAGAGTGTTTCAAGTTGGTTCCCAGACTGCTCTTATATTTAGAACTCAGAAACGCCTTCTAGGAGATCACCTTTCTTAGAAAGTCTGATCTCATACCAGCACCTGATGCCTTCACTGGCTGATACTTAAGCTGCATAGGTGAACCTTGCTCCCCAGGAGCACCTGAGAGCATAAAATAATACAGGAGAATAAGAAAGATTGGTTGCACCTGGGACAGCCTACTACCCCAGAATTCCTTATCTCCTTTGAGTCACAGAAAAAGAGGCACTGATGGTCACCTCATTGCCTTTACCCCCTCAGTTTCCTCATTTGTGACATGCAAAACTACCTATATTATAAGGTTTGTGTGGGGACTTCATGAAGTAACTTATGTAGAGGGCTTAGACCAGCACCAGGCACATGATATGTACCCAGTCAACATCGGCTATGTCCTTGCCGTTATTGTTAGCACTGTCTTCGAGCCATCCATGGGGCTCTAGCATCAATGAAAACCAGTTGGATCCCTGTTTTTAAACTTAGTATTGAATAAGGGAAATCTTTCCTGCTCACAAATTGGCAGAACAGGGAGCAGTACATTCTTCAAATCATAGGCCAGGCTTTATGTTTGAACTGAGACTTGGCTGCACCAAAATTAGGCTTTGTGGGGAATGCTGTGACCCACCACCCAGACCCCACTTAAAGGATTACTGCTCCTGAGAGTACCTTTGGCACAAGGCCCTCAGCTGTCAGGCTCCAGCCTTTCCAGGACTGCCTCAGCTGATGAGAAACATTTGGCTCACAATCATACTCCCTTCCTGGGGTGACCCAAATCTAATTACTGATTAATGTAGGAATGTAGGGGTCTGTTCATTTGGTCCCAACTCAGTATAACACCGAAAGGCCATCTCGGCTTCAAATCTCCCTACAGAGCTGGCTAAGGTCTACCATTGAGACTTCATCATAGCTTGACTTCTCTGTTGGCCCAGTTCTCTCCTTTCCCCTCCCCAACAAGAGCCCACTCTAACTTCTTGTATGCTAATTCAACTCAGAGTCTTCTTCCCAAGGAAACCAACCTGTGACAGACTTCTAATATCAAAATGCTATAGTTGGTATGTTCTAGTGCAAATGCAAATCTCTGTCCCAAGTCCTCAGAAATGGGCCATCCGAAGTCCACTATAGCTGGTGAAGTTTCAGGGCTATGTCTGGTATTGGCTGTTTTTGGCATAATGGCATAGAGAGCTAGTGTCAGAGTACAGTTAGCAGCAAGAAATAGGGGACAGAACACTCTCCTTAAACACTGCTACACTTAGATGTTGTTTTGGCAGGACCCTCCTGCCCCCTATTCTTGACATGGTATATGTGAAGAACCAAGACCTCCCTCACCAATTCTGTTGCCACTGTAATCAACCTTTTGTTCAGGGTCTATGGCACTCCCAAATCCTTTGTTTTTCTTAACCAAGAATGTATGGTGATTCATTGCCCACTACTTCATCAGAATATGATCAGTAGGTGCTATCAGCATGAATACTGCTTGATGACAATGTCAATTTCAACTAGCCTCAAATAGATATGTCACATTCTTAAAAATCCATCCAACATATCAGAAAATATGGACACGCATGCCATCTGTGAATACATGCAAGTTATCATCATGAGACAGAAGCTCTCTATGTTAACTTTGAAATTCTCTGAAGGCTTGTCACATTTTGAATGTTATACTATGTATAGTCTTATTGTTCAAAACTCTAATCTGTGCCCTTTTGGTATCTGTGGTAAGAAAAAATTGCCTCTAATTGTCTGTCTACCTGTACTATTACTAAAAATTATTTTCTCTCTGTGACACTGAATTTTGGAAAAATGTCATGGAGAAGAATAAAGGTAATGTGCATACTATTTCGCATTATTTATTTATTTTTATGCAATGCCATCTATATCCTTGGGTATCCAAACCTGTTCATATCCCATCTGTTTTCTTCTTGTCATAAACAAAACTTCCATGCCCTAGAAGGTTTTGACTATACTGCTCTGAAGCTTCAGAATAATGTGTGGGAACATTCTGGAGTGTGCAAGCATCTTAGAAGCAAAAGATAAAAAGCAAAAAGGAAAGGTAAAAAAACAAAGGTATTCTAGAATCTATATCCTCAAATCTCATCTCAGCATCAGAAATAAAAGTAACTACCAGTGGAGGATAAAGAAAACATTGGCAGATTCTTGAGTACCCAAAGGCTTACAGCTGTTTTTTGTTTTGGTTTTTTTTTTTAACTTTTACCCTGTAAGTATTGATGTGTTGATAATTTAGCTCATTTGAGATCCAAAGGCAAGTAGTATTATAAACATTCTGGAAAACTATACACAGAGACAGTTTCGCCTTTGCAAATTCATTGTCTCTAGAGGGACCAGAATGTGGAAGTAAGCACATAGGTTTGGTAATGTCTCTAATACCTCTTTCTGTAGGTAACTATAATCAAATACCACTGAGCTTAAAATGTTACATACATTTGATTTATACTGCATTTGAATGGAAAGATAAAATGATCTAGTCCATATTCTCAAAAAGCTTCGTTAACTGGGAGAAATGTTTGCTTAACTGTGACACACTATGGCAACAATTCAATAGTTTAATTTAATAGGAGGCCCAGATAAGATATATTTCATGTCCATTTTAAATGGATACCTCTCCACTTTTAATCATAAGGACATTTGATTTCCAATGTTTATAGCAGTTCAATTCACACCTGCAAAGATGTGGAAACAACCCAAGTGTCCATCAACCATAAATGGATTAATAAACTGTGGTATTTGTATACCATAGAATACTCTTCTGCCATAAAAATATGGAGACTTTGCCTCTTTTGTATTTACCTGAGTGGAATTGAAAAATGTTCTCCTAAGTATCTCAAGAATGAAAAAGCAAGCATCCATTTTCAGATTAGTTTCATGTATTTGGTTCTAATCTGAAAATAGTAGATCAACAACTACAGGCCCACATGAGAGAAAAACACAAGTAAATTCAAGTAGGGGAAAAGGGAGAGAGGTCTCAGTAAGCTCCCACCTAATGGGGACAATGTAGGGGTATATGACACACTTCCCAGGTGAAAGACTCCACTACAAATCAGACTTTGGACTTTACCTTACAAATGCAAATAATGTAACATAATCATATGTACCATCATATTAATCTGAAAATTTTTTGAAAAATAAAAATAAAAATAATATCTACTATTTCTTGAACACTTACTATGTGCCAGACCCTGTTCTACGTTTTAACAGGTACTGTAATTTCTTATCATTATCCTTTGAAAAGTTACCATTATTATTCTAAATTTATAGATATGAAAATTAAGCACAAGAAAAGCTGTTTATGAAAGATTATGATAGTTTTCAGCCAGTTAAGTAGCCAATCCAAGACTGGAAAAAAAGCAGCCTGATTCTCTTCACCACTATATAGTAAATAGTATAACTTGATATATCTACCTTAAAGGCTTATAATGTTGTTCAAATGAGACATATGTGAATACGTTGTAAACTATAAGCTTCATAAACATGTGCATGCAGATTTTAATTGTACAGCATGGGTTGTTATTAAACAATTAAGATTTGCATACAATTGTTAAATTCTCATCATGCATAATTTAGTAATAGAGCATGCCAACCAGCATTTTAATGCTTAGAATATCAAGGGAACTTCTGGAAACAGAATTTGAAAGATAGAACTACTAAATAAAAATTACCATAAATAGCCTGCCTCCCTTCTATAATTCTCTTTGCTATGGAGCAGACTTCAGTAGAATGAGGTTTATCTAAAATTCATTCAATCTCCTTCTGAATGTTAAACTTTACTTCTTGCCAATCCCCACTGAAACAACAGTAAAGAAGTATAAAAGAGAATACATCTATAACAGAACTGAAAAGGAGATAAAGGGCTAAGAGTTGACCAGAGATTTTGACAAATATCTGAAAGACTGAAAGCAAAGGGGTTATTTTGACAGATGAAATAGTGGTGGATGCCACAGCTCATAATACATACAAAAACAGAAGGAGAAGAAGCAGGGGCACAATGTCTCAAATTGGTGAAATTCTGGGCTAGGAGTTATCTGGTACAAAGAGGGAGAGTGGGAAGTGAGGTGGAACTCAGAATGACTAAAGGAAATATTATCTCAGAAACAGCTATAACAGGTATGCCATCCTAACAGCCCCATAAAGAGAAACTGCCTTTATTTTCAACTTTATTTCCGAAAAGGAGAATTACTCTGTAAAGGAATTGAATGGTCTGAAGTCCTATGTGGTTCTTGAATACCCCATAGTAAAGACCTACTTGTTTAGACAATAGGGGAAATATTCAACCTGCCTCCCTTATTTCTGTCCCTTTGTCGTTCAAAATAAATCTCCCCCACAGGCAATATATCTTCCCTTTCAGGCAGAGAAAGAGACTGACATAGCACCAGAGGAAATCAAGAGCAACTGCCTTTTATATTAAAATAACCTGTTCTTACATTACTAAGTTCTAATATACCATCTATGGTTACATGGCATTTAAGAAAACCAACAACTTACAATAGAAGGATACAATGTAATAATTTTTACATAGAGCCCAGAGGAAAAAGTGGTTATTCAAGGCATAGAAGATAAGTTCAAAACAACCCTATTTAAAATACTCAGCAGTATTTGAGAAAATGTTGCATACATAAAATAAGAATGGGATATTATGAAAGGGAGTGTGCAGAGACAAAATACTTCCTTGAAAAGTATATATATAATTTGTTAAATACACTTGAGAAAAGAGAAAACATATATAAAAAAATTAATAGATGTAAAAGATTACATCCAAGAGGTTGAATATTTATCTAATCTGAGTTCCAGAAAGATGGAGCAAGAAAATAGAGGGAAGGGAATAAAGAAATAATAGAATAAAATCCCCAGAGTTTCATAAACTCTTATCTTCAATTTTAAAGAGCCCAATAAATATCCAGCGCAGTAAGTGCAGAAAAGACCACACTGTAACACATAAGTAAAATTTCAGAAAAACAGTGATAAAGACATGATCTTGGCTCAGCACCTGTAGCTCAAGCAGCTAAGGCACCAGCCACATACACCAGAGCTGGCGGGTTCGAATCCGGCCTGGGCCTGCCAAACAACAATGACAACTGCAACCAAAAAATAGACAGGCATTGTGGCAGGCAGCTGTAGTCCCAGCTACTTGGGAGGCTGAGGCAAGAGAATAGCTTAAGCCCAGGAGTTGGAGGTTGCTGTGAGCTGTGACACCACAGCACTCTACCCAGGGTGACAGCTTGAGTCTCTGTCTCAAAAAAAAGGGGGGGGACGATCTTAAAAGCTTCTGGGGGATGGAAGCTGGTGAAAAATAAAAAAAGAAATCATAATGATTAATAACATTACAAACACTGGATGCTAGAGGACAATGAGGGCAATGTTTCAAAGTTCTGAAAGGGCATTTTTACAGCAGAATATTCTATACCCAGAAAAATATTAACTAGTTCTAAAAGGCAAATAAACTCACTTTTAGACAGGCAAGGACTGAGGAACTTTAATAGCCACACAAGGTTTTGAAAAATAAAAATTAAAAAGTTACCTGAATATGTGGTTTAGCAAAACAAAAATAGAAGGAATTCAAGAAAAGGAAAAATGAGGAAGACTTGAATGCCAAGAAACAATGTGATGAAAAGAAATTGCAGATGAAAATTCCATAGCAAGCCTAAGGCAACAGGTCAGTAGTTAGCACAGACATGAGGGTTTTATGAAGAATTTCTTTAAGCATGTGATTGATTTTCGTGAAAAGTATGATTCCGAAGTGGGTGATCTTAGTGACTAGGTGAGAACATATGCTGCAATTGCAACAAGGGGTTGGGGGGAAGATGGGCAATTAAAAAGCCCAGAGCAGAAAAAAAAAATGATCAAAAAGAACATGGTTAAAGTAAGAAAGCCAAATAAATTGTGATGTATTTTTTACCAAGTGAGGAAGAAAAGGCAATAAGGATAAGAGATTTGAGTTTTCGGGGGCAGGGGGGAGGAGCAGCTGTGAACGAATGTACAAGTACATTCTCTGTTATCTATACTATTAGGAACTAAATGTCCACTAGATAGAAATAGACTGCTGCTAACTATATCTCATAGAAAGTGACAGTTTTTCAAACAAGTAGCATATAATAAAAAGCATTTAACACTAAAGCCACTCTGAATATAATTTACTCTTTGATGATGCAGAAGAAATACTAAAATCATGCACTGATCAAAGGTCATGATTGTGAATGTCTTGTCCTGATGAGGCATAGAATTATCGAGTAATTTATCTGGAGGATAAAAATCAGGAAGGAGATTTTTATTTTATAGTATACACACGTAGAGAGAGGCACATGGGGGATACTAAGGAACAGCATTTGGGACTATCGCATGTATCTGAAATAACATCTGAATATTTATACATGTTCTCCATGGGCACTATAAAGGTATAAGCTGCACTCTAGAATATATAATTTATGAATTCTTCTGTGGCAGGAAGATTAGGAACTATGCTTCAACTCACTCTACTCCATCCCCACCAGTGTTCTACCCGCCTCTTCTACTTGCCTACTCTCAGCATAGAATTTTTGTTTCAAGGAATATCACCCAAAGCATTAGAAATGGCATAGAAGGGTTTTTGGGACCTAGATTTTGGAGTGGAAGGTGAATATATCTAATCAATTAATCTGCACCACCTCATTCTCAACAGCAGAGGGGTTCTCTTCATCTGCTTTACATGTTAAGCTTCCTGATCGGTTTGCATTTGAAGAAAGAGTTTGCTCCCCGGGGGAGAAGAATTGCCACAAAATAACTACTAAATTGTGAGTTGTTAGACTGTGAGGTTATCTCCCACACTAAAATTTACCACATACTGATTGACTTCAGACCAGTGTCTCTGCTACCACTGGTCTTTTGAATCACAAGGAACAATTAGGTTCCATAAAATACCCCATCAGCAGCCTTCTGTATCTGGTACTACCCAGGGTTATCTTCCCTTGTCCATTGGAATTATCTCCTTCTTGAATTCCTCCTCTGTGGCCCCACACACTGGTCTCAGGACGTACCTTAGATCCTCTTGTTATTACAATCCAGTGAGCAGCTCTCAACCCACCCTGCCCACATTTCTATTTTGTCTGTCCCACAGTTTGGCATAGCTCCAAGTTCAGGACACACTTACCAAACACAGACCCCACCTTGCCCCACCCAAACTCTTTACCAAAGGAGCAAATCAAAGACAAAACTGAGCTCTCTCTGAAAACTCCGTTTGTGATTGGCATGTGAACAGAACTGGAGCAAGTTTACAGGGTCGTGGGAGCTCTACATGGTAGCCTTCTGCCTGACACAGCCTGAGCTTCGGGAAGTCGTGCCTGCTGAGCATCCTCTAGGGGCTGCGGGTACGCCCACACTATTGCATTCCCTGAAAGGCAAACTCTGCCCTACTTATTCTGTGACTCACTCGGCGCCTGTTCCCTCTTGGATTTAACCCAAGGAAAAGAGTCCTATCAGCAAAACAAAGTTTGCCTGTTTCCTTGCATGTGGCCTGCTTATTTTATTTTTTGGAGCTTACTTTAGAAGTAAAGAGCAGCCCAAGGGCCCTTTTCCTCCATTTTGTTTTGTGTGTCTTCTTAAAATTGTATTTTGGCCAGAGCTATTTCTTCTCTCTTGGTGGTTTTAAAACTTACAAGGTGAGCTGTTATTGCCCTGAAAGATCAACAGGAATACCCTCAGGATAAGTAAAAATAATATTATATATAATAAACATGCTTCCCAGAACTGGAACAGGAGCCTCAGGAAGAAGGGCATGCATTCTATCTCCGTTGTGGGCAAATGGGAGTAATTGGGTTACTTCAGGGTAACCTCAACACAATGTTTACACATAAGAGATACTTGGGAGTAGGGGAAAGCATATTTGAAAACACCTTGGTTTAGGGAATGAGATGACAAACAGAATATATCCTCATTCTCTGAATGCTCTACTATTCTAACCTTATATTAGTTCCATGACAAAATTCTAAATATTTGATTGTATAGGTCTTAGCCTGGGTTACCTAGGAAACAGTCTGAGGCAAAAAGCTTATGTGCTAAACTTTATTGGAGAGAGCAAATCTAAAAATGCAAGAATAAGTAAATGGGGAAAACAAAGTAGAGAAAGCTGAAAAAAATATTAGAGAATATGTTTTTAAGATAGCCACATCTTTATAACAACTGTAGGCAATTGCTTGAGCTTATGAGACATCTTTAGAAAGCCTGTCTGAACCATCACATCTCAGAACAGTCCATCATGGTGGAAGAAAGAATTTATCCTCTGGCACCCATCTGTCTTCTATATTTCATCAGTCCAATTTGCTTTATGGGATATTAATTTCTTATAGTGGGTGATGTGGTGTGCAGGACCTAGGCATGCATTGCCCCAGCTGCCGGGAACGTTGGGTACTGATGGATTATAGAAACTCCTCTCAAGAATTGCCCTAGTCTAGGAGTCAGAGGTCAGAATTTTTTTTTTTTGGAACAGGGCCAGATAGTCATTATTTTATGTTTTGCAGGCAATTTATTCCCTGCCACAGCTGCTCAAGTCTGCCATTGTAGTATGAAAACAACCAGAGGCAAAACATAATTGAATGTGTTCCAATAAAATTGTATTTACAAAAAGAGGTGGTAGGAGGGATGTGGCCCACTGTCCTAGGCTGAAGGGAGCTGCTTTGCCCAAGGTCATGCCCTACCCTCAATAGTTTATATTACATGACTAATTGATGAGGGATGAAGAAACAAAGACCCATCCTATTGCCTTAATTTAGGACATCTAAGAAGGGCCACCCCATCCCCAGGGCTTCCTATGGCTAAGGTCTTTATTGTAATTATGCTGAAGTTCTAAATTTTCCCTATGTCCAAGATGGCTTCCTTCTGATCCCTTATCAGCTAGGTCATTTTGGTGGAGCTCCTCATAGACTTCTCATGTACAGATCTCCTTCTCAGACTCTGTTATCTCCAGAGCACAACCTAAGAAACTTCCCAAGATACAGGGATTGCCCTTGCTTTTATCAGCTACTGGGGAAGCCAAAACCTTGCAGGTCTACATCACACAAAGTACAAATAGGGTAGTCTTTCTTTTTTTTTTTCTTTTTTTTGAAGCAGAATCTCACTTTGTCACCCTCAGTAGAGTGGCCTGACTCCTGTGTCATACCTCACAGCAACTTCCAACTCTTGAGGTTAAGTGATTCTCTTACCTCAGCCTCTGGAGAAGCAAGGACTGAGAGAGGATACCTGACAAGGGTACGGTCTAGGAGAATAGGTCTTCTCAAGGAGACCACAAGGATATACCTGCAGGGTCCTCCCCATGGTGACTCAGCTCTTGGGAATTTGTAAACTTAACTTCCTGGAACTTGGAAATTTCCAAGTTCTGTGAAATCCTGTAGTTCTGTAGGGACTGGAATAGCATCTCCCGCTTGATTCAAAATGGCCAATGAGAAGGGTACCTCTGGGTTGGAACTTTTTGACTGTCAATAAAAAGGGAAAGACCAAGCCAGTCAGGGAGTGCAGCCATTTGGAATTCTATGCTGTAAGCTCCTGGCTGGTGAATAAAGCCCTTCCTCTCATAAACATGGTGTTTGAGTGCTCTTTCTCTCCATTGGGCCTCGTCTTCCTGCAACAGGATTACAGGCATTTGCCACAATGCTAAGGTATTTTTAGAGATGGGGTCTCACTTTTGCTCAGGCTGGTCTCCAACCTGTGAACTCAGGGCAATCCACTCACCTCGGCCTCCAAGGTGCTAGGATTGTGGGCCTGAACCACTGTGCCTGGCCAGGGTAGTCTTTCTTTATTAGTTAATTTCTAATGGTGGACAGGACAGCAGTGACCTATCTGGCCATTCTAACAGGGCAAGGCAAGCCATTGCTAGGGCCACTCTAAATAGAAAGCAAGGAAAGGGCAAAGCTGTAGCAGGGAACATCAGCTAAGCCTAGCATGTAGAATTTTAAAGGGAAGGGACGATATGGTTCTAACATCTCCATCCTCCTATACTACTGTCCTTTCTCTCTTTTTTTTTCTCTCTTCTATTTTTCATCCTTCCCTTCCTTTTATTTCTTTCCTCTCATCCCCCAGCTGTCTTATGCTTTAAGTAATAATAAATTTGATGAAAAAGGTATAAATTTAGGGGAAATTAAAGTTAAATATAGCCTTCAAGGATGAGTGAAAGAGACCCTTCTGGCTGCACTATTTACTAGCTGTCTGACTTTAGGAAGGTCAGTAATCTTAACCATAACACAGCGATAGTAATGCCAGATTTGCTTGCCTATTTCACTGAGCATTCTACAAAATTACATCACTATGTATGAGTATTAATATATATAACTGAGCATTGTGAAACTTGTTAAAAATAAAAGGCTTTCCATGAGCCAAGATGTCACCCACTGGAAGCACACCCTTCTTGACCTCACTAACCTACTTCTGTGTTTCTAAAATATCCAAAAATAACACCCTGCAAGAAGTATCAGAAAGTGTTGAGTGTTCTCCCTGAGAATAGTTTGGTCCCCTGAGTCTTTTAGCCAAAGCTATTAAACATAGGTGGCCTAAGCAGCCATACAGTGTGATTATTGTTCAATGATTCTTAGATTCTTCTTGGGTACAGAGAACTAGGAAAAAACCACACTGAATCCATTTGAAACTAGAGGACTCCCTAGAAGTGGAAGCAAACAACACCTGCTGACTCTAATCATTGTTGCATATTTTCAGCAGAGTAGTGGGATATTATTGTTTTAAGAAAGTGGGCTTAAATATCCACTTTGTTAAAGTCCACACTAGCCCTAAACATCAAAGGTAAGTTCAAGATCTTGCTTAATAAAGGATCAGAGAACCAAGTTTGGGAAGTAAGATGAGGGGCAAAGACATGGTATGCATGAAACCAACACTGGATTACTGGTGTCTTAGTTTACATTCACCAAGAAGCAGATCCTAAGACAAAGGCATGAGTGAAAACAGTTGATCTGGGAGGTGATTCCAGGAAATGCCAGTAGAATAATGAAGAAGAGAGACAGGGCAGGGCAAGCAGCCAACCAAGGATGTGTTATCAATCTAGTTACCACAGTGGGCAACTGGAAAGCAATCCCTCTGGGGAACTCTGAGGGCAGTAGAGGACAAACTTCTGTTATCCCAACCAAGAGACAAGAGAGCTGCAGTATTTAACCACCAGAATCCACTGGTTAAAGCCTCCTCCAGAGGTGTGTTCTACTTTATTTCTGACTGTGGTAAACATAGGCAGAGTAGTCTCCTGCTATGAGAGAAGGCTTCAAAACTCAAAGATACAGATGCTATCGGTTAGAAGTCAAGCTGAGGTGCACTGAAATTGATTGTGCCTTGAAGAATATAAAGTGTTGGGGGTCAGGGGTCCCAGTTCCCTGAACCTAATTAACCTGGTTCAGTTGTTTGGCTGAGCTAAAAGGTTCAACCAAGGCACAACAGTAACTAAAAGCAAAAGTGAGTGGAAACTGAAAATAAAACTGGGAGGCACAGGCAGTGTGGCTAGAAGGTAAAAGTAATTTACACAAGCTTCAGGGTAACAAAGAGAGATTTTATATAGGAAGAACAAACTATAGAGCACTTCCAAAGAGAGCTGGAAATGGATGCCTCTTGTAAAGGAAAACATGTTGAGAGAGACAGGAAACAAACACCTATAGGGGTATTAAATACTCCATTTGAAATAGGTTGTTAGACTTTCATTGGCTTCTCTGTGCCTCCAGGAAGTATTGCCCTTTTCTATTGGTCATTGATGCATTGATGGTCTCTTTCTATTAGTCATTGGTTACCTAGGTTACTTGATATCCACATTCTTATGGGCCTTCCAGACTCCCTGGTTCAACAGTCCAGGGTTCCCTCCCATCCACCTTGAAGCCCCTTTCTTGGTATCCTTTCTCATAGAGGAGATAACAATCTGCTAAAACTGGAGTGATTTGGCAAATGTGCTCATTTTTAATATATATTAGTAAAGTTTTAGAGATCCTTTTAATTTGTGGAGCATCTGTAGTGGGCATTCTCTAAGGTGGCTCCAAATTATCCTTGCCCCCTAATCACATCTTTGTGTTATTCCTTCTACTTGTATGTGGAAGGAACATGTGACTTTCTTCCAAACAATAGAGTATAGCAAAGGTGATAGGAATCACTTCCATGATTAGGCTACATGCAATTCCAACTCAGTCATCCTAACAGATTCTCTCCCTTCCTAGTTTTGATAAAGTTAAGCCAATGCATTAGAGAAGCCCCATATGACAAGAAACTGAGGGTGGCCTCTGGCCACCATCTTCCAAGAAACGGAATCTTGTCACAACTACATGCACTTGCAAATAGATTATTCTGCATTCAATCAACAGATGAAACTCCAGCCCCAGATAATACCCAGGCCTCGTGAAAGACTCTGATGCATAGGACCCAGTTAAGTCATGGTGGATTTCTGACACACAGAAACGTGAGATATGAAGTGTGTGTCATTTTAAGCTGCTAAATCTGTGGTATTATTGTTACACAACAACAGATGAATAATATAGCTCCTAGCAGGAGGCATGGCTAACAGGGTTAATTTAGGGACCAGATAAACCCCTGGTTAGTCTTAGGAAGTATGAGTCTAAAAAATTCTGGGAAATGGAACAGACTAGAGATCAAGTATGATGATTTGGAGGGTCCAACAGGAAGGGTCTAGAAATTTCACTGCTAAGTACAGACATTTTTAGAAGATTGTGATTGGAAATACTCAAGGATAATAATGTTCAATGAGAATGTGTAATTCACATGTTAGAAAATATTAGATATTGAAGAAGCACCAGGTTCATGCAAAGCTTTACAGGTAAACTGTCCACCGATGGTTTTGAGTACCCTACATCAGTTTGGTATTAGTAGTTGTATGATTACTGTAATGACATGGCTGGGGGTTGAATTAAGCCATCCATCTATGAGAGACACTCAGAAAAGTGAAGGGTAGCAGAAAAGATATATATGTGTCATATATATATATATACACATATCACATATGTAATATATAGATATAGATATAGATACAGATGCCTGCAGCATCTGTAGGGGATCAGTTCTAGGATCTCTTCAGATACCAAAAACCAGAGATGCTCAAGTCCCTGATGTCAAATGGCATAGTAGTTGCATATAAGCTATGTATGCCTTCCCAGATAACTTAAATCATATCTAGGTTACTTGTTATTTGCACTATTTTTATTGCCATTATTGTTTTTTTCCAAATATTTTCAATTAGTGGCTAGTTGAATCTACAGGTGCAGAACCCACAGACATCTGTACTCTATGCTTGCTCCCTGTCTCAGGAAGACTTGTGAAGGAAGAGAAGACAGGAGACTTCCACTGGACACATGAGATCCAAAATTACAGCCCTGAAAAGGGGTAGTATGATAATTCTTTGTTTTTTTCATTTGGTTCAGTAGGTATATAATGCAGTAACATAATGCAAACACTAAAGGGTAAATTTCTAGGTGGCAGAAAGATAAGTCATAATGGTCAGGACCATGAGGGAATATAATTTCACTAAAGTAATTTTATTTTTCTTTAGACACAGAATCCAGTAGCAATAGATATTTTGTGTATTAAGGAGAGGGAGAAAAAGGGGAATTTTCTCTTCTAGAATCCAGACTTCCTACATATGAACTGAAGCATTCTCTTTTCTCTGCCATTTTTCAATAGTTGGATTTCCTACTCACATTTTTGAGGATTAAGCTTCAAAATAGTAATTATTTTACAGCAAAATGAGGACTTAAGTATTGCTGTATGTATGCTTCTTGGTTGATGCAGGGATGGGGAGGTGGGTAGAGAGTGAGCATTCTAAACCCTAGAAGACAGTGTTTCATTTCCATCTCTAAGACCAAGGCTGGAAAAGCCTATTTATAAAATACCTTTAAAATTATAGAGTTCCTTCTGTATTTAAAAGTACTGTCCTGAGCATTCTGAGATAATCAAAAGAAGGAACTTAGCAAGCATTTGAATCTTGTGCTAGCACCATCAAAATACTTTGGGATAGAACAATTCGTGGGAAAATCATCACCAGAACAATTGATTTTTCAGTACATTCAACAACTTCCTAATAATTATACCCATCAACTTAAAGGGGAAAATATACACTACAATATAACCATCTGAATATGCTTTATGATAGCTATAATTTCAGAAAAAATGAGACCTTATTTAAATGATGGAGTCTTTGTTTATTTTAGAATATTATGGGGGTATGTATGTTTTGGTTACGTGAATTGCTTTTGTACTGCTTGAGTCAAAGTTATAAGTGTCAGTTAGTGTACATTATACCTGTTAGGCATGATTTCATCCATCCCCTCTTCTCCCTTCCCACCTGCTTGATATACATTGAGTTTTACAGCCATCTGTGCACCTGAATGATGATCAGTTAGTTCCAATGTAATAGTGATATTTGTTTTTCCATCCTTTAGGTATTTAACTTAACAGAATGATCTCCAATTACAACCAGATTGTAGTAAAAGTTAATAATTCATTTTTTGGGGGGGAGGAGCCAAGATGGCAGTCTGTAGCCAGCTTTCTGCAGACACTCCCATCCAGAAGGAGAGTTAAAGGACAGAAATCTAGCAAGAAAGCCAATGGTTTGGAAATGAACCATAAGAGAAGGTGGAAGAATGCACATCAACACTGCTGGAGCGACCTGTGACCCCAAGGATACAAATAAAAGGTACAGAGCACATCACCAAGTGGACAGGAGTCCCCTCCCCCATGAGAGCGGCTCGCAGTACACTCCATACCTCCATACAAACAAGGGAGCAGAGTTCAGATGTCCTCCCACTCTACTCCACGGGAGAGACCCTCTAAAAACCAGACATCGTTCCCCTGTGCCGCGGCACTCTCCTACCAGGCATAACGTGGCATAAAGCTATATAAAACTGTATATATTCTCTACCTGCAAGTTGGAACTCCCCGCACTCCCCTCCACTCTCACTCTGAGGTTTGGAGGTCTCTCCCCCATGGAGTCCAGATTCTTGAACACTTTCTCGAGGGGTATGGACAGGGCGTGGGTTGCCACTGGTGCCGTTCTCCCGGCTTGGGAGCGGTGAGAGAGTAAGCTGAAAAGCGGCTGGACGGCTGGCTTTGCTAAATTTTGGCCACACCTGGCCCTTAGGGGATGACAGCAGAGACAAAGGGCTGAAGCTCACAGATTAAGTCAGGACTATTAGCAGCCCAGCCTCTCCTCCACAGGGCAGAAATTCTGCGAACTTGTTCTGTTCTATCAGCTTTTTCATCTACTTTACATCAATCAGGGACAGGGCCGGAACTGAGTGAATCGCCCCAGCCCCCATCAAGTACCCAGGTTGTTAGGCCTCACCTCCCCCCGTGCCAACACCGACACAACCAGTGGACTGGCTGAGGAGCCACAGAGCGCCGTGTGACCTAGGCAGGAACAAACCTCTAGAGCATCTGTTGATTGGAGAGAACTGGACCACAGCCCTTCAGGGTTACCAGAGACTGGGTGCGACAGAGGGGCAAGGCTGGGAAAGAGGCATCAACCTTCCCAGGCTAATTTACTGGCTTGTGGGGGCCTCCTGAGCCCACAGAACACTGGAGTGAGTTATACTAAAGCTGCCAGCAGACTTCAGCTGTCTAGTCAGCAGAGACTTTTCAACTCTTTGATTTGAGGTTGATACTGGCTGGGACAATTGATTGGGTACCTCTTTAACTAGGCCAATCACCCGAGGACCTTCCAACATTGTACGCTGGGTGTGTGGTAGTGGGAAGGTTTGATTTTCCTTTCCAAGTGTTGTGGAATTGTTGTGCGAGAATACTCGCAGAGGGGCTGCTTTGCTTAACCTGCCCTCAGGGGATGAAAGCTGAGACAAAGGGCTGGAACTCACAGACTGAGTAAAACCCATTTGCAGTCCCAGTCTGATCAGGGAAAATAGCCTTGACAGAAATAAATTCTG
>CAUYON010021100.1:0-24039 GCA_963573935.1 Arctocebus calabarensis
TTAATGCTATTTTGCTTTATCTGTTTTCCTTTTGTGTGGTTGGGATAATGTAGATGTTTTG
The DNA here is from genome assembly GCA_963573935.1 of Arctocebus calabarensis. Taxonomy (NCBI): domain Eukaryota; kingdom Metazoa; phylum Chordata; class Mammalia; order Primates; family Lorisidae; genus Arctocebus; species Arctocebus calabarensis. The sequence goes on from CAUYON010021100.1 coordinate 62, forward strand.
ATCTATCACAAAAGAATTTTAGTCAATATGTGAATGAGTGTGCTTTGGAAATTAAAGGATAGGTGAAATAAAAAAAAAAAAAGAAAGAGAAGAACAAAGTGCAAGGACTGATACTACCCTATTTCGAGATGTCCTATAAAGCTATAGTAATCGAGACAGGATGGCAGTGGTAAAAGAATAGACAAATAAATCAATGGAACGAAATAGAGAACCCACATAAATAGAGCAAAATTATCTTTGACAAAGGAGGAAAGGCAATACAATAGAGCAAAGGTAGTATTTTCAATAAATCATGCTGGAACAACTGGACATGTAACTTGTAAAAAAATGACCTTACACACAGACCTTATACCATTCACAAAAATTATGGGGAAACTCCTAGATGATAACATAGAAGAATAGTGAGTCGACTTTGGGAATGGCAATGACTTTTTAGATATAACACCAAAGGATTATATCTATGAAAGAAATAATTGACAAGCTGGACTTCATTAAGATTAAAACCTTCTGGCTCGGCACCTGTGGCTCAACGGGCTAAGGCGCCAGCCACGTACACCTGAGCTGGCGGGTTCGAATCCAGCCGGGGCCCGCCAAACAACAATGACGGCTGCAACCAAAAAATGGCCGGGCATTGTGGCGGGTGCCTATAGTCCCAGCTACTTGGGAGGCTGAGGCAGGAGACTCGCTTGAACCCAGGAATTGGAGATTGCTGTGAGCTGTGATGTCACTGCACTCTATCCAGGGTGATAGCTTGAGGCTCTGTCTCAAAAAAAAAAAAAAGATTAAAACCTTCTGCTCCTTAAAAGACAATGTCAATTCAAGACTGAGAGAAAATATGGCTCGGCGCCTGTGGCTCAACGGGCTAAGGCGCCAGCCACGTACACCTAAGCTGGTGGGTTCGAATCCAACCCGGGCCTGCTAAACAACAATGATGGCTGCAACCAAAAAAATGGCCGGGCATTGTGGCAGGCGCCTGTAGTCCCAGCTACTTGGGAGGCAGAGGCAGGAGACTTGCTTGAGCCCAGGAATTGGAGGTTGCTGTGAGCTGTGATGCCACGACACTCTACCCAGGGCGACAGCTTGAGGCTCTGTCTCAAAAAAAGAAAAAAAGACTGAGAGAAAATATTTGTAAAAGACACATTTGATAAGGTAATATGTATACAAAACATACAAAGTACTCTAAAAACTCAACAATAAGAAAGTGAACAACCTGTTTCAAAAAAGGGTAAAAGATAAGAACAGACGCCTCATTAAAGAAGATATTCCCATGGGAAGTAAGCTTATGAAAACATGTTCAACATCACATGAACGTGTCATTATAGAATTGCAAATTAAAACAACAATAACATATCACTACACCCTTAATTGAGTGGTTAAAATCTGAAGCACTGACAACATCAAATGCCAGCGCGAATGTGGAGCAAAAGGCTCCATCACTGCTGGTGGGAACACAAAATGGTGAGGCCACTTTGGATGACAGTTTGGTGGTTTCTTACAAAACTCAAAATGCTTTTGCCATACAATCCAGCAGTTGTGCTGCTTGGTATTTACTCAAATGAATCACAAACTTATGTCTGCATGAAAACCTGCAACATTTACAGCAGCTTTATTCATGATTGTCAAAACTTAGAAGCAACAGTAGTGAACACAGCTCATCATACATTAGTCAAAATCTATAATCACAAACTATACAACACCCCTGTAAACTGTGGACTGTAGGTAATGATGATGCTAATGATGCATCAACACAGGCTCATCAATTGTAATCAATGTACCTCTGTGCTGTGGGATGTCAATAGTGGGGAAGGTTGTGTGTGTCTATGTGGGGGCAGGTGGTGCATGGGAACTTTTTGTACTTACTGCTCAATTTTGCCGTTAACCTGAAAGTACTCAAAAAAATAAAGTTTATTGAAACACAACAAAAATGAAAGAGCACTGAGGGAAGAACTTTTGTTATTGCTGTGTTGTTAGAGGGCTGGAGGAATTCTCATTGCATTTTGAGCATGTCGAGTTTGGGGTGTTGGTAGAACAGCAGAAGGCAATCAGAAAACCGGGCCTAGGAGAGATGGTACCAAGGCAACAGAGTTGGGAGCCATTTAGGGTGGGCAATTCTCATTGCATTTTGAGCATGTCGAGTTCAGGGTGTTGGTAGAAGACAGAAGGCAGACTCTAACAGGCAATCAGAAAACCGGGCCTAGGAGAGATGGTACCAAGGTAACAGAGTTGGGAGCCATTTAGGGTGGGTGGGTACCCAGGTAACAGAGTTGGGAGCCATTTGGGAACAACGGCCATGGGTTATCTTACCCAGGAAGGTAGAGAGTAAAAGGCCAAGAACCCCAGGGTCTCTGGACTTCCGGAGTGGACAGAAGAGCAGGCAAAAAGGTAATTCTGTGCCCTGGTGTTGAAGGAAGATAAGGCCTGGGCATCGAGACTATAAGGAGGCTGAAAAGGAGGCTGAGAAGGCAAGGCCTGGGGTCCGCAGTTGGACTCCACAAGGAGGGAGGCCACCTTGAGGCCAGAGAGGAGTAAGGAGCTGAGTTGGGGGGGCTGTGGGGCTGTGCGTTTGGGGTGGGAGAGATGAGGGAGTGAACCTTTTCCCTCAGACTCCGGAGTTTGGCAGGGAAAATAGGACAGAAGTTTGAGAGGGTGGCAGAGCTCAGGGAAGGTGTTTATAGGGTGAGGGGAGTGGAGGAGTGTTTATAGACTTGGGAGACAGAGTCTTCAGAGGGAAGCCAGGGGACAGGTGGAAAAAGGAAGGTACTTTATCATGAGTTGCTTCCATTTATTATAGAAAAAGTATCACACTGACTTCAAAGAGAAAGTAGTGGAAAACACCTATAATTCCATCTCTCGACTTGCTCAACAGTTCAGTTTCCTCTGATGTCAGGAAGTTTTTCCTGGCAGAGAGAGACAGGGAATCTAAAGAGGTCCCGGACCAAGACGTCCCCTGGGAAGGGAGGGCAGGGAGCCTGGCCGGGCGCTGAGGAATGGAATAGCCGTGAGGGGTTTTAACAAGGAATCCACCAGAAATGAATAAAAAGATTGTTGCACCAGCTTCCTCCCTGGCTCCTGGTCCTCCTGTACTCTCTTCCCCCTCTCTTCCCTCAGTCCACTGCTTCTAGAGACCCACCCCTGACCCCTATGCACGTGGAGGAGTGGGGGGAGGCCAGGCTACAAGTTGGGGGTGGGGGTGCTGGCAGTAATTGAATCCAGGGGCCAGAGACAGGCAGAGGCCGATGGCTTTTCCCGGCCTAATTAGAGGGATTTTTTTTAAACCCAGGAAACAAATCCATATGGTCTGCGATTCTTTTCTCAGGCTCTTTACCCTCCTGAAGTCATAAATGTCGTGGGCTTTTTAGCACGGGGGGGATTGGGCAAAGGGAGGGCCCACAGGCTAAGGTTTCCCTCCTGGAGCCGGGTCCAGGATCTGGGGCCTCCAGCGCCAGGGTCCTGCCCTACCCCCCACCCCAAGCCTCCTGGGCTCCTTCTGCTAGTCCTGGCAGGCAGCCTCCATCCCCCACTCTTCTCCCCAGGCCTCTCTCCCTGCCAAAAACTCTCCCTGTCCATCTGTCCATTCCCATTGCCTTCCCTCTGACCCCCAAGTCCACCCCCCAGCACGGATGCCCACTGCTCTGTCTCTTTCCCGTCCTCCTCGTGTGACCTGTTCTCACCATCAGAGTGGGCAGAGGTACGTTATGAACTGTTTCCACCATCAAACTGGAAGCTGACCAGAGGCAAAATCATGCCTTTCGCATCAGTCTAGGGGGCTTCTTGAAGTCTGTGCCAAGCAATTTCTATCTATTGTAAATAGCAGAAGGCACTGAGGTGATACCTAAGGCAGGCAGCAGGGAGAGCACAGAGCTTTGTTATTCCTGCAGGGACAGCTCAGAGTGCAGACAGACTGGAACCTGGGAGCCGGAGCCCTGAGCCACCTTCCGGCTGGCTGTATCGGCTACATCACTGGCTAGCTCACTGTGCCTCCTGGGCCTCCGTGCCTGCACTGTAGGGTCAAGGCTGCAAGAAGTGGGAGAGGCAGGAACTTGCTCTAACAGCAGGAGACAGGGGTGCTCTGAGCAGCAACTGGGGGTCTTGCCCAGGGCCATCTAAGCTAGGAGGCCACCTTGGATGCCTTCGGAGTATATGGGCAGGAGGAAGTTTTTCTGCTACTTTTTGCTCCTGAGTCTCTCAGAACTAGCTGGGCTTTGGGAGTTTATTTGCAGAGAATGTCTCATCCATGAGACCACAAGGGGGGATCGCTTCTCGGCCCTTTGGCTAAGATCAAGTGTGAGACCGCAAGGGGATTGTGAACAAAGTCCAAAGTATCTGGAGGCACATGGTCTATGGGTTCCACTCTGCTGTGTGACCTTGGGAGAGTCACTGCGCCTCTTTGAGCCTCCATTTCCCCATCTGTACAGTGAAGTGATTGCATGAATAGCTGTCCATCAGGCCCAGCGCTGGGATTAGTTAGCATGAGTCAGCCCCTTGTTGTCAGGAAGCTTATGGTTCAGAGGAAATGAAGAAGGGCCTTGACTAACCATCTAAGAGGGGTTGGAGTAGGGCTTGTGTGGAGGGTGGCCCAGGAGGCAGACAGGTGTCTGGTGCATTCGTCTCCAGCCCTATGTCAGCTGCAGCTAAGCTCAGTGAGCATTCTCCCTCACTGCCCCCATCCCTCAGTCTTCTTTCAGCTCTTGCCTGGGGGCCCAGGCCGTGTCTGTCTCACAAATTGGTGCCTGTGGGTGGCTTTTCCTTCTCCAGTTGTGGTCATCATTGTCACAGGCCAAGAATGGGGGAGGCACAAGCTGCTAGCCTGGCTGGAATGGCTGGAAAAACTGTGAATGGTTTTTGCCAAACCATGTCGGGCTGCATTAAGCCCCAGGGCTGGCCCCTGTAAATGAGCCGAGCTCTCTCTCCGTTCTCCCGCTTGCTGTATCTGTCTATCTGAGTACAGCTGGGTCCCTGGTTTTCTTGAATGGCTCTGTCCTCGCCGGCTGACGAAGCTGGCATGGTGAAAAGGCTCTGTGTGGAGGTGGCTCTGAGCAGGCAGCGGTGAGGTGGGCTGCACTCACCTCTGTGGAAAGGACCAGTCAGTAGCTACTGTGCATGGAGCCCTGGGGGAGGGCAGTGGGGATGGGAGGTGCAGAGATGAATCAGCTTATCATTCCACGAAAGATGTAAAGCAAAGCCCCAAAGTGGAGTAGAGTGCTTCCTAGGCAAAGTTCTTTTTTTTTTTTTTTTTTTAAGTCTCACTTCGTCACTCTTGGTAGAGTGCCGTAGTGTCACAGCTCACAGCAACCTCTAACTCTTGGGCTTAAGCTACTCTCTTGTTTCAGCCTCCCGAGTAGCTGGGACTACAGGCGCCCACCACAATGCCCAGCTATTTGTTTGTTTGCAGTTTGGCCGGGGCCAGGTTTGAACCCTCCACCCTAAGTATATAGGGCCAGTGCCCTACTCACTGAGCCACGGGTGCCGCCCTCTATGCAACGTTCTGAGGAGGTCCCGGAGGTGATGCAAGGTCCCTCACCTCCGGGATGCAAGGAGAGAGCCTTGCAAGACAGCTGCAAGAGGGATGTGGTTGCAAGCAGGCGGGACAGTGTGGCAGGGCTCAGGGAACACAAATGCAGGGAAGGGTATGAGAGCAGCGAGGGAGACAGGCTGGGCAGGCAGGCTGGGGATCCTCTGGGGGCTTCTAATACAGGGTGGGGATGATGATGACTCTGATATCCAGTGTGACCCAGGACTGTGTTATACCCAAGCCACATACATTAGCTTTAAGTCTTATAGCAAATCCCCTGGGCGGTGACTGTTTACCCCCATTTTACAACTGGGGAAACAAAGGGTCAGACAGGGTATGTGATTATTTTGCCCAAGATCCCAGAGTTGTAAGAGGCAGGGCCCAGAGTTTGAGCCCAGGATGGTGTGACTCCAAAGCCCACATTCTTCCCCCTGTGTCCCTTGGCGGGATGGAGCAGCAGAGGTGGAAGGGTGTTCTGGCAAGTGGGTCTAAAACACTTCATTTCAGGAACCTGGGGAGGGCCCCCCTGAGCCTACCCAGTGGGATCCAGCAGAGCCCAAGTCAGGGAGGGGTTGGGGTTTCTTGAGAAGGCAGGCTTTTCTGAACCCCAAACTTAGGCACTGGGAATCTAGTGGATAGACATAGTGGTGGGCAACCGGGGATGGCTCAGGGGTCTATCTATGCAAAGGCCTTCATGGTAGGGGTTGGGGCTGCAGTGTGGCCATGCTGGCCTGGCCCACGTGGCTCTGTGCCAGGCTCCCGGTGGCGCCAGCCTCCTGCAGCCCAGAGTAGAGGACCAGGAACAAAGGGGAGGGGGATGCTGATTGTGGTATCAAGGTTAAGACTCTAGGCTTTCAACTGGGATCCCCTTTCTTCTTCCCCTTGTGGGCTCCAGCTGTCCCTGCCACTCCTTGTAGGAGGGGACACTGAAAGGGGAATGAACCTTTGGCAAAATCAAAATGGGGTCACTTTACCTTCCATCTCGACATCCCCCTCGCTGGGTTGAATTCCAGTCCTACCCTAGGGTCCCTACCTTCCCAGACTCCCATCCACTCCACACCTACCTCCCCTCCACCATTAGCCTCTCTGCCAGCCCCAAGGTCAGCTTAGCCTGGGGAAAGGACAGGAGGTGAAGGATTAGGGCACTAAGGTTAGGGCAGATCGGCTCCCAAGAGCTCTTAGGCGAATCTCTGGGCTTCAGTTGTCTCATCTATAAAGGGGACCCAATAATGCCTCTTAGGCAGGGCTAATGAGATGATAACCTGAAATTGTGGTTGTGAAAGTGCTTTGTAAACTTTAAAATGCTGGGTAAATGTCATCAGTTGCCATTAAGTAGTGTCTCCAGAGGCCCCGTGAGCAGCAGCTGTGTTAACTTGGCCTGGCCGCTGTGGTGGCTCTGGTTATTCCCAGTGCCGAGGTATTCCCTGGGGTCTAAGGCCTTTTACCCACCTTGAGGCCAGACCCTGCACCCAGAGTCCAGGTATCAGGCTGAAAATCCCACTGCTACCCTCTCTCTGCCCCATGCTGCTGGTCTGGACAGTTATTGCCTTTGCCCTCAATGGAGGATGTCTGCTGATGGAGGGCTGCCTGGCATCGGGGCATCCATTCTGAGTTGGGTCTGCCTGAGACAGCTTCTGGGCCCATCTGCCAAGTGGACTGTCCTCCCGCCAAGGGGTAGCATTGCCACGCCCCCAGAAGGGAGCCAAGTCCCCTTCTTCCCACCCAGGCACTGCCAGCACGCTATTCCCCTGCCCTTGGCTAGCCGGGCACCTGGTAGAGGGTGGGAGTGCCACACTCTGGCTGGATTGCTGCCTCCACCACTCACCTGAGTCACTGTTTGGGTTTGCCCAGCCCCGGGGCTTCTGGCAGCTTCCCTGGAGAGGCGTAAGGCAGGCCCCAGCCTGTGGCAGTCTCTGGGCATGTGCACAGCCCATGTGCTGCCCCAGGACGAGGGTGGCTGGGTGCCCAGAGCTGCCAGGGTGGCTTCTGCATGAACCTAATGTGATTCTGGCAGTTCCTTCCGTCCTGCCCTGGCTCTCAGTCAACCATTGCCCCGGCAGGGATGGCGTAGGGGTCTCAGGGCTATTCATTAAAGTCTCAGAGAAATAGTGTTTTGACCTGTAGTCCTGGCTACTTGGGAGGCTGAGGCAAGAGAATCACTTAAGCCCAAGAGTTTGAGGTTACTGTGAGCTGTGACACTATGGCACTCTACTGAGGGCAACATAGTAAGACTGTCTCAAAAGAAAGAAAGAAAGAAACTGTTTTGACAGGAGATCTAAGTTGTGGTTCTCTTGGCACAACCCAATCCCATTCAGACTTTTAGATAATGTCCCTCTTTGTTTCACCTGAACTTAGAGCTCCTTGAGATAAGACACAGGCTCTTGCTAACTAGCCCTACAGTGTCCAGGAGGCGGATGGAATAGGTCTCAGGCAGGGTGGGGGCAACAAGAGGGCTGGGACCTGAGGACCAGAGCCAGCCCCCCTCAGCTGGCCCCCCTCAGCCAGCCCATAGCCTCGAGGCTGTAGCATTTCATTCAGAGGCAGGAGAGTGAGGCTGGGTCAAGGTGGCCCAGCTTCGAGACCTAAAGTTCCCTGAAGGTAGAGATGACATCTTCCCTCCCAGTACCCCACAGCAAAGCCCCTCCTCATCCCAGGGAAAGCCCTTTCTTCTCCCTCTTCTCAGCAAAGCTTCTAGAAGGAGAGTTATACAGAGGTGTTTCCACCACCTCACTTGCCAGCCTCTCCCGTCACCACTGCCGTCTAACCCTGATGCCTTCTCAGTCTGGCCCAGAGGCTTGTGCCTCCCCTCCCTCCTGGGCTCCCTGCACTTCCTGCATGGGGAGCTCCTCCTGCCTCCCCCTGGAAACTTGCTCCTTTCTTAGGCCCCCTGATGCGATGCTGCAAGGTGCAGGCCTCTCAGCTCACCGACTGGCCCTCCTTGGTCATCTGCCTGCTCATTTTTCTCTGGCCACCTAAGCAAGTTCTATTCAAAGGCTCGTTCTCCTTGTCCCATCGGGACCTCACTCAGGGGCTGGCAGAGCCTTCCACTATAACCCTGAAATTTCCCTGACCTCCTGACACATACAGCAGCCCCCCCATCCATGAGGAATACATTCCAGGACTCCCAGTGGATGCCTGAAACCATGGGTAGCACCCAACTCTGAATAAATTATGGTGTTTTTAATCCAATACTAAGATGGCTACTAAGTGTCAGAAGGGTGGGTAGTGTAGACAACATGGACAGTGCTGGACAAAATGAGGATTCACATCCCAGGCGGAGTGGAGCCACATGGTGTGAGATCTCATCACGCTACTGAAAACGATGTGCAATTTAAAACTTATGAATGGTCTCTTTCTGGAATTTTCCACTTACTATTCTCGGACAGCAGTTGACCATGGGTTACTAAAACCAGGGAAAGCAAAACCTCAGATAAGGCAGGACCTCTGTGTGACCAGATGCCTCCTGACCTTCGTGATGTCCCACGGACTTCTCCAGCTCAACATGGAATTCTTGATCTTCCAGGAAGCCTGCCGCTCCTGCCAGCTCCCTGCCTCTGAGCAGCTCCATCTCCCTGTCCGTTGCCAAGGCTTGAGCCTGGGAGTCAACTGTCCTTTCTGCTGTGCTGTGTTCCTGTCTGATCTGGTGCCAAGGCCAGTTCTTTCTCCCGCCTTAATATTTCCTGAATTGGTTCCCTGTTTCCCTCCCTGCTGCTGGTTCCCTCAGACCTGAAGCTCCAACCTCCCGACTGGTCTTCCTGCCTCCAGAATATTCTCTTGCTCGGCCAACCTCAATAGCTTCTCCGTTCAGTCCACATTCCTCAGCCTGGCATTCCAGTCTTCATTAGCTCCGGCTCTGTTTCTCACTCATGCCCGTCGGTATTTCTGCCAATGTTAAACTCTCCCTGCTCGTGTTCTCGGGCCTTGGTCCAGCTGTTTTCCTCTGCCTGAAATAGTCCCCCAGGCTCTTTCCATCCCCACTGTTCAAGGGCTGTCCAGCCTTCCAGGATCAATACAAGTGCCTCCCCTGCAGGGCCCACCAGGTCCCTGTAGCCATGAAGAATTTCTCCTTCTTTGGAACCCTTTTCCACTACGATATCTGTGTGATTTCATTGTGATTCTTACTAGAAATTCACACTTTGGTCTGGGGGCCTTTCTCAGTTGCCTGGTGCAAAGGAAGGAGCTCAAATTTGATTTAGGATGGAGACTGCTTTTGAGGGGTCAGCTTTTGGAGACTGTACCTCAATTTCTCCCATTCTCAGTCCCCAAGCTTCCAGTAGTACAATATCCCTGCCCTAGGGACATAGCAGGTGACCTCTACTTTAGCTAGCTGGCGATGGCATTCCCAAGCCACAGGGATGGGGCAGTCAATACCAAGGACACTTGGAGACTTTTGCCAGGATTACTAGGACCGAGGTGCTCTCTTCCCCAAGACTTTGAACTTCCCCTTGCCACCACAAGGAGAGAGCCTATCTGAGGAAATGGAAGCAAGATGTGGAAAGAGAGAAACCAGGTCTGGGAATGTTGTTTGAGCCTCTGAACCAAGCTGTGCTTATAGCCAGCCATGCTTACTTTCACTTCTGATGGATGGCATGTTCTCTCAAACTGCCCTGGGTTGGGTTTTCTCCCTCTTGCAACACGATCTTAACTGGTGTTCAGGGCACAGAGAGGGGAACACCTAGGTGGCCAGCTTCTGGGAAGCATCATCTTCCAGGAGGTCACGGTGTGACTTCCCATGGCTCCAATGTGGAGTAAGGGAGGCCTGGCTGTTCTGTGCCCTTTCCCACACATTCTGTGCAGAACGCTGGCACCCTAAGGTCTGTAGAGGTCCAACGAGAACCATCTGGACTGCTGATGAAAACCTCAGACCTGGGTTAGGGCTGGGGCTCCAGATGTGGACGTGGAAGTCCCAGCCCAAGGGGTCTCAGGGTGGTTTTCAGCCCCTGCTGTGTGACTCAGAAGAACCCCCAAATTCTATGAGCCACTAGAATATGGGAGGGAGATGGGAACATTCCTAGGTTTTTTCCAAAGGGAGCAGTCTCAGCTCAAGGGGTAGACGCAAACCCACCTCTCCCAGGAGCCCTTTTGGAATGTAGCTAGAAACAGCTGAAGCAGGGATTGCCGGGAAGGGACCGCTGGGGTGGAGAAGTTCCTGGATGCTGTGGGAAGAGGGCAGGACTGAATGCCCTGGGAGGGTTGGGGGTGAGAATTGGAATGCCCTGACTGTTCTTCCACAATGGAGCCTTTGGGAAATATTCCTAGGCTCACCTCTGGGATTGCTGAGGCCTGGAATAGGTGCCCCCAGGGCATTATGGGAAATGGGAATCACTGCGGAAAACCCTGACTTCTAGTTGAGTTTGGGAGGAATCACTCTGCATGTGGGGATAATGAGAGCCACTCATGGTCTGAATGGGGGCACCGCACCAGAGCCCCTGACGGTGTGTGCTGAGAATGCCCAGCCCCGCTTTGCTGGAGCTGGACAGCAATCTGCAGCCTGGCCTGGCTTCAGGCAGGAGGATGGCCGGGGGAGCTGGGGGTTGTTGGGAAGAGTCAGCATGAGGCCAGAAGTGTTGGGAGGAGCATGGGGGGTGGGGCAGGGGGGCCAAAGGAGCCTTCCTCACTTTAGTTCTTCTGTATCCAGACACCTAAGGGCTCAGCCTTGTCCTCTGGCCTTCTGCCCACCAGCTGCCACAAAGCTGGAGAGGAATCTGCTTTGCATTATCAGAGGAGCCGCCTCCCCCAGGCATATGGTCAGCAGACCCCCCAGCCTGGAGCACCCTGGGAAAGGTCTCCTTTTGACCCCAGTGCAGTTCCAGTCCCTCCTGCCCTGGAACACTGGGCTATAGGCTCTGTGGCCTCCCATGCCCCTCCCCACTGGGCGAACAGGCCTTTCACATTGCTCTAAGTCTTGTCTCAGCATCACCGTCCTGGATGAAATAGGAGACGCTAGGTGCTTGGGGAAGAGATGGGGCCCTGATGGGCTGGCAAAGATGAAGGGTCTCTTCCTTTAGCCTAGAGAAGGAGAGAGACAGAGAGAGGTTCTGGACCTCAGATGAGAGGAGAGAGAGGAGGACGAGGGAGAATACGGGCCTCAGGCCTGAGGAGATTGACAAATGATGCAGGAAAAAGCAAGAGAGCCTCCATGTTCCCTCTGAGCTCCCTGAGGGGTGGGATGAGTCCTGCCCGGGATGGGGGGTACGAATCTCCAGAGCTGAGTTGCCCTGTATGGTGGCCACCAGCTCCACGGGGCTACTGAGCACTTGAACAGGGCTAGTCCAAATTGGGAGGTGCTATAGGACTAAAATACACACTGCATTTTGACAACTTAGGATCAAAAATATAAAATATTTTATTAATAATTTAAAAATGTTGATTATACGTTGAAATAATAGTTTGGCTTTATTGGGCTAAATAAAAAATATTATTAAGTTCACCTGTTTCTTTTTACTCATGTAACGTGGGTGCTAAAAATTTTAAATCACATATATGTCACTTGCGTTATATTTTAATTGGACGGAGTTGCCTCAGACCACACTCATTCATTTATTCGGCATAATATTATTGAGTGCCAACAATATGCCAGGCGAGGTGCTAAGGATTAGAAGGTGAGCAAAACCAGACCCTATCTCTAGTTTTCTGGAGTTTATAATAATCAAATAATCATTCAGACAGGGGCCTAATTACAAAGAAAGATTCAGTGGCCTAAAGGAAGGGAGTGAACATGGTCTTCTCTGAAACTGGGTTGGGCTGAGTTCAGAGAGAGCATCCCCAAGAAAGCACAAATTTGGGAGAGAAGGGGAAATAGTGTTCCATATAGAAGGGACAGCAGAACATGCAAAGGCGCTGTGGCTAGAGGGAACAGCAAAGCTTTCCCTCTAAAGAATTATAGGCAGGCTGGTTTGGGGGAGCTCATAGAGTGACGAGAAGGATGGCTGGAGCAAGCAGAGAGTCTGGAGGAGCTGGCAGGGGCCTCACTCAGTCCTCTGAGGCAACACCGAAGATGGGATGTCAACAAAGCATTTTAGCAGTTGAGAAAGAATCAGAGAAGGAGGGATGGAAGAAGGGCAAAGAGGGTTTCTCCACAATGTGGTGAGTGGTGGGAGATAGAGGAGCTCTCTTAAGGGCATTTCCCCAGCCCATCCCTCACCCCCACAGTATCACACTTGTTCTGAGGAGCTCTCTTAAACCCCTCTTCTTGCCCTTTGTATGCTCCCTCCTTGACTTCAGGCCACCACTGACTCCCAGCTCCTGCCTGCTTATCCCCCTGCCCCACGTTCAGAGCAGATGCTATCCAAATTGTAGGTCTGTCTCTAGCACCCTCTCCTTAAGTGCCCCCCAACCCCAAGTGTTCCAGGAATGCAGTTCAGGGCCCTCAGCATGTCCCTTCACAAGCACCTTCCCCTGGGTCCTACTGGCCTGCTCCCCACTCACTCCCCAGCCCTGGGTGCTCTGTGTCCTTCCCTCCTCAGCACCTGTGCTGAGCTGATTGCTCTGCCGGAAACACTCTCTTCCCCGGTTTGTTAACTCTGCTCATCCTGAAGTGCTCAGCTTCTATATCCTTTCTCTGACAATCCATCCCTGACCCCTGGTGTGGGTAGGTCTTGGCTGGGACCCATTAGGTGACGCGCACCCTATGGGGCCTGTCGTATCTTCCTCAAGGATGTTAAGATTACTGAAGGCAGGGATTTGTGTCTCCCTTATTTCCACAGGACAGCATCTGACTCAAAGCCACTAGGCAAGAGTCTGGCAGAGAGTAGAGAGCCATTCTTAAGGCAAAGAGTGTTTCCCCCATCAGAACAAGGACCCCTTAGGAAAGGAGTTGTGCCTCCCTCGTCAGATGAGACGTATCCTCATGTCTGGGACGATCTCCTCTATCACATGGGAGACTTCCTCAAGAAAGAGATTGTCTTCCCCATAACACTGGAAGTTTTCCCAGTACCAGGATTATTTCTTTTTCCTACATGAATCTCTCACACTTGTTATTTTCCTTAGGGGTGAAGAGGGAGATGAAGACAAAGAGCCTCCTTCCAGCCCATGTCTAACCCTTGGCCAGCACCGAGCTGGGCCCTCTCCCTGGATCCCAAAGTCAGGACGGCTTGTTAGCTGTTCTCACTGAAGAGCGGCCTCCTCCAGCTTCTTCAGGGACCACAAATCAGTCCCACCAGAGGACCTGGTCAAGCCATCAGCAGGAGCTGAGAAACTCTGACCACCTACCTGGCCAGACTTGGAGAGGGGCACAGGCCTGTGCCCGGGAACCCTGCAGACCTGGGAGCTCCCAAGCCTGAGCTAGGTAGGGCTCAAAGCCAGGCTGCCAGAAGCCCAGGTTAGGGCCTACCCACAGAGCCTCGAGGGAGGAGCCAGCCAGCCAGCCAGCCTGCCTCCCGCCAGGCCATCTGGATCCAGACCCCGTGTATGTGCATGCGTGTGTGTGTGTGCATGTGTGTGTATTGTCTCCCAGGCAGTGTGGGTGGCTAGAAGCTGCAAGGCTGTGACCTGGCTATCCTAGCAAGCTTCTGGCTCCCTTGTGGTCAGTTTCACTTTTGACATCTGGTCAAGTTCACAGCTGGCCATTTTCCTGCAGGCTCATTTTCACTTTCCCTCTCCAAGACCTGGGGCAAAGAGCCCCCACTCCTTCCCTGCCCCACTTAACTCCACAGCTACACATGTAAACTTTCTGAATTTCAGTTTAAACTTTCCCACTTGGTGGAGGGTAAAATAGGACAGAAACTCACTGAGTTGGAAATTATACCTGGGTCCTTGCCACATACCCAGCACTGACCAACTCAGACCATGTGTACTTCCAGAAAATGTCTTTGCACTATTTTTCGTTCTTTGCTATTTAATGTTCATCACTTACGTTTTATGTGGAGGTTTTAGGAGGGCCCAAGAAATGATTACACAAGATGCAAGGGGGAGGTGATAGGGAGGGTTACAGGAGGTCTGGAGCTTGCAGCTCCCAGCTGGGGGGGCCAAAAGTGTCCCATCTCAGCCCAAGGGGAGGTGGGGGGGCCCAGAACCAAACACATGCTAAAACATACTTGCAACCCCCAACCCCCTCCCCAACTGCTGGGGAGGAAAATAAATACACCCAGACTCTGTCCCACTCCCCAGGTACACAGGTGAGGGACCAGCAGGTGAGTTTCCTCCTCTCATCACAGATTGAGGTCAAAGAAATGCCATCTACATACAATGCTCCTGTTCCCTTTCACAGGGTTGGGAGCACCCTGGGTTAGGGAAAGGGTGGCTGTCATCGCACAGCCTGCCTGGAGCTCGTTCATGCTAAATAGACAGGGAGCCACACTCATTCCAAAATCAAGCAAAACAGAACGGACCAGGGAGGGCGTGGAAAGGCCACTGAGACCTTGGAGCCCCTTTCTGGCCAAGCTAAAGAAAAAAACAGTCCTTTGCAGGGTCCTCTGAACATGGGAGGAACTCCCTACAGACCACAGTCTAACTCCGTTCCTGCTTGCTGTGTTCCCTCGCTGGCCCGCTTTTCATTTTCCTTCATCTCAGCCTTCTAGGCCCAGCCAAACCCATGCTTGCAGGGGAGGGGAGGATGGGGGCACATTCGCATTCCTCCACGTGCAGGCCCTTGAAGACAGACGCCAGCTCAAGCCTCAGCCGTCCTTGGCCCGCCAAACCCAGGGGCGAGAGAAGACAGCCTGAGCAGAGTTCAGTTCCCTCCGATGTTTCTCTGGCAGTTGCCCCAGGCAGGATCCTGTCTCAGCCCAAGAGAAGGAACTCATGGAGAAAAGCAAGATTTCTCATCCTGTGTGCGTGCCTGCATGTGTGTATGTGTGGCTTGGTGAGGGGTCTTTAGTCCCTGACCCCTAGGGCTGATTCCAGGGGCCAGTGTTGGCTCCAGGCCAGTGCCCCAAGGGCAGCCAACTGAGGCCACCCCACAGATGCTACACACTGACATGCCTGAGGGACAGAGGGAAGCGGCACCCTTTTCCACAAAACCCAAACCTTACTTGACCCTGATGACCAGGACCAGGCCTTGGGCAAGCATCTCATCTCAATAGAGGGGGACAAGGACCTGGAAATGGTGGGAGGCGGAATGACCACTTTACCACACTTCCCGGAAGACCACATTGCCCCCCTGCCTTAAGCAAACCTGAGGCCTCTCATTTAGAGAGGAGGGTGCTAGCCTACACTTGGGCCCCCACTGCTGTGTGACTTTGGGCAAGCCACTGCCTCTCTCTCGGCCTCACTGTCCTGAATGGAAAATGAGGGGTGGAATGAGTTCAAAAGCCCCTTCCAGCTCTGACAGACCTCGGCTCCTCTTCACATCAAGCCAGAGGGCGGGGCAAGGCAAGGGAGGGAGAGTTCAGGCCGCTGGACTTCTCCCTCATTCCCCAAGTTCACAGTGTAGAGTCTATGGCTCTGATTCCTCAGTACTTCCCTCTGGTTCTCTGGTTCTCCAGGGCCTTATCACTGCCCCCAACACCATCCCTGGTATCAGCCCCTCTCCTACGACACCTGTTATGTGGGTTGGTGTGGGGGGAAGAGGGCAGAGGCCTGGGATGGTGAAGGGGAAGGCAGGGTGGGGCAGACAGCAGGGGGACTTCTCTTGCTGGACAGGGAGTATGACCAGAAGTGAAGGACCACTTGGAGTGCAGTAACAGGGCTGTGGTTTTGGAGGCTGGACTCCGAGGCCCTGCCCAGAGGAGAGGAGCTCAGCTCTGATGGGCTGGCCCACCCCAGGGAGGACAGGCTCCATGGGGCTTGGTTGGAGCATGTTATTGGAATGTTGGGGTAGGGCAGGGTCTCTCCAGGTGGGCTCACACCGGGGATGTGGCCGTGGACTCACTGCACAGGCTCTCGACAATGTCAGCACGCTGGATGCGGCGTAGGGCAGCCAGGAGGGCATCGAGTGTGGCACTGTCCTGGGCAGCCCAGCTGGCAAGCAAGGCGCGGGCAGGGCAGGCCTCGTGGGTGAAGGAGTCTATGTGGTCGGGCTGGTAGCCCAGCTCTCCGGCCAGGTGCCGCCAGGTGTCCCCTGCTGAGCCGTTGAGCAGCTTCTCCACCTCCTCCCGCTTGGCTGGGGGCAAGCTGCTGTAGAGGCCTCCATCACCTTTGAGGGCTGCTGAGAACACAGAGGGGCATCAGGTCCTACCCCTGCAACCCTTTCCCCCCACAAGGGACACAAGGACCTGGTGGAAGACCAAAAAGGGCCAAGGCATCTCTCCTCCCCATCTGGGGGCCTAGAGGCAGAGGGACGGCCAAGATGAAGCTAGACAGGGCATAGGGCAGTGGAGGGGCCTGGGGGACACTGACTCACTGTGTCTTTCTCACTGTGGTTCCAGCCTGGTGCCCACTCACTACCTAACCCCATCCTCTTCCCCCGGCAACTAATCAACGCAGAGGAGACCGGGCTTCCCAGTTCTAGACAACTGCAGCAAGCATCCTGGAGCTGGGCTGTGGGCCACTAATTAGGGTACATGCTTAACTACTTGTTCCCCAGAAGTCCAGAGTAGGAGGCTAATTGCAGCTACTTTGGAAAGTAATTAGCCCCCAGGGGGTGCAATTAGCTTGATGAGTCTGGATGCTCCAACTTATAAAAGCCTCCTTTCCCAAGTCCTCCCACTGGAAAGGACCCTCTTACCCATTCCCCCCAGCCAGTCTCTCCCATCCTTCCACAGAGGCCCTGCTAAGCCAACCCCTTGGACGTCTAATCCTAATCACTCTTGTTCTCCCTGTGAGCCCCTCTGCCTGCCCCACTGCTCACCCTGGCCAGAGGCCGTCTGTGTGTGCGGCTGCTGGTCGTGCAGGCTCTGGCTGTCCACAGAGATGCCACTGTCACTGTGGAGCTTTTCTCCCTCTGGCGGGGGCGTCTGGTTCACTGGCCGGCTGTTGGCCCCTTGCTTGTTCTGCTTGCAGCTGTTCCACCTGGAGACAGAGGCCAGGTGGGTCTCTGGGGTGAGGGGCTGTCGCAGCTGATGGGCTGAGGTATCTGTGCTCTGACGGGCATTGTAGGTGCCCAATTATACCCCCACCACACCACCCAAGGTTGTCTTTCTTTACATATCTGAAACTGAAGCTCCGTGAGGACAGAGGGCCATAAACACATGACTGCCCGGGAATGTCACTTTTCCTAATCTCCCACATAGGCAGCGATATATAAAAGGATTTCCTCTGCAATTATAAGCAGTAACAAAAACCTGAAAACAAACCAAATGTCCATCAATAGGGGACAGGCTAAATAAATTACAACCCATCCATATTATTGAATGAGTGGTTACAAATGATCAGATAATCTGTATGTCCTGAGGAAAGCTCTCCTGAGGGCAATTAAGTCTAAAAGTAAATTATGGAGTATGCATAGTATGCTCCCACAATTCTTAAAAAGACCTACATGCTTACAGCTAATTATAAAAATTGTATATATGCTTTTATTAAAAATATGGACAGAATATAATTGGGAAGGATCTATTCTAAACAAATTCTTTTTTTTTTTTTTTTTTTGAGACAGAGCCTCAAGCTGTCACCCTGGATAGAATGCCATGGCATCACAGCTCACAGCAACCTCCAATTCCTGGGCTGAAGCGAGTCTCCTGCCTCCGCCTCCCAAGTAGCTGGGACCACAGGTGCCCGCCACAACACCCGGCCATATTTTGGTTGCAGCCATCATTGTTGTTTGGCGGGCCCAGGCTGGATTCGAACCCGCCAGCTCAGGTGTACGTGGCTGGTGCCTTAGCCCATTGAGCCACAGGCACTGAGCCTATTCTAAACAAATTCTCAGGAGAGGAGCAGGATTTGGGGAGATAAAAGGTGTCTTTTACTTCTTGCTTTGAAGATATTGATCTTGTTTGCATTTTCCTAAACAAGCATATATTACTTTGATGATTTTTTTTGAAAGAAAAATGGAAAACGTATTTAAAGCTGAAAATGCCCCCATACCATTAGTGGTTAAAAAAACAAAACGAAGGGCACTGGCCCCATATACCGGAGGTGGTGGGTTCAAACCCAGCCCCAGCCAAAAAAAAAAAAAAGAAAGAAATAAAACTGTAAAATGCGGCTCGGCGCCTGTGGCTCAGCGGGCTAAGGCACCAGCCACGTATAACTAAGCTGGCGGGTTCGAATCCAGCCTGGGCCCGCCAAACAACAATGATGGCTGCAACCAAAAACAAAAATGGCCGGGTGTTGTGGCGGACGCCTGCAGTCCCAGCTACTTGGGAGGCCGAGGCAGGAGACTCGCTTGAGCCCAGGAATTGGAGGTTGCTGTGAGCTGTAATGCCACGACACTCTACCCAGGGTGACAGCTTGAGGCTCTGTCTCAAAACAAACAAACAAACAAACAAAAAACTGTAAAATGCTTTCCAGGAGTTCTTGCCCCTTCTGGATTCCCGGATGAGGGAAAGGGAAGAAATGCATGCGCTCACAGTGACCCCAGGGTCAATGTGATTGGGGGCTGAGGGCAAAGCAGTTGTGGGTGAGGGGAGTCAGGGCAGAGAACAGCAAGGGAGTGAGGAAGGCTGGGATCAGGCCAGGACAGCACAGGACAGGCCTGGCCTCTTCCCTCACCTCCTGCTGCCCTGCCCTGCCCTGCCCTGGAGTGGCACAGAGAATGGTGTATGAAGATGAGCTTGGTTTGGGGTTGAGTTAAAATGATATGTGTGTTTTCAGGTCCAGGTCACAACAAAGCCCTCCTAGAGGGCAAATGTCCTCACTCTGTGTCCCCACCATGCCCCTGTTACCTCTTGAAGGCTATGTAGGCCACGAGGCCCACAACCACAGCGGCCAGGATGGAACAGTAGACAGGAATGAGGTTGTCAGCAGTGCCTCGGGTCACCACGGGCTGGGAGCTGCCCATCACTGTGGTCACCACATCTGCCACAGTGCTGGCTATGATGTCTTGTTCTGGAGGAAACTCAGGCTCCTGGGTGCTGGGGTCTGTGCTTTCTGAGCCCTCTGGGGGTGTGGACCGTATAATCCAACGGCCAGGGATCTCTGGGAGAAAGTGCCAAAGAAGTGAGGGACCATTCCCCTTACATCCTGACCCACTTCATGTTTCTTCCTGCACCCTTGTCCCCGGCTCTGGGGGCTGCTGTGCCTGGGCTGCTATGCACAGGGGGCTGGGGTTGTGTGCATGATGTCACGATGCTGTAGAGCAAGAGCCTGCAAGCCCAGAGACCTGGGTCTGCTTCAGCTCTGTCTCTGACATGCTGTGTGATTCAGGACCAGTCCTTTTTTCTCATAGGACCTCAATTTCCCCATCTATAGAATGGGGATTTTAAGAGAGATGGTCTCTAAACTCCCTTCTATCTTGGGCTGTGGTCCTAAAATTCTCCCTCGGTACCAGAGCCCTGGATTGGGGCAAACACACAAAGAAGACTGAGCCACAGCCAGCCAGAACCACCTGAGGAAATATCTCTCTGACCCCAGATTGTCCCAGATGAGCTCAGTTGCCTTGTCTTGAGGAAGAACTGAGGTTACTCAGGTCTGGTCAGAGAAGAGCTTCCCTCACACCACCTCCTCAAGAGTCCCCCATTCTGTCTCTAACGTCTTAGGCTCCAGGCTTGGGCAGAGTTGGGGGGGGCAGCTGGACTGTTTCCCTTCACCAGTCCTTGGACAGTGGCCAGCCTCTGCTTCCTGCCCTGATCACCCCCACACGGCCTAATCCTGCCACCCAGAGAAGACAGTGTTAGGTAGCCTGAGCAGGAAGGAAGGTACCTTGGGCAGGAAGCAGAGTGCTGGCAGAAAGGGGCCCACAAAACAGGTACTGCCCACTGCCTCGGGGGTGGGAGACTCTGAGTTGCCACCCACCTAGGCTGTCTCATGTCAGCTGGGCATTGCTAGCCTCCCTGGCAGGGCACCCAGCACTTCCTGGCACTGGTGGGTGGGACTTTCCATTCTGCCACACAGCAGGGCAGTGCTAGAGGTTGTGGGCTCTGGATGGCCAGGGGTACTTGTCCAGGCAAAGTTGCCTACCCCATTCATCCTCACTTCCTACGCCTTGGGCAGGAAGGAAAAGCAGACAGGACATGCCAATGGGTGAAGGGAGGGCACCTTGCTCCCCAGTCTGCCCACCCAAGTAGGAGGTGAAGCTGCCACCGGTTTGAGCCTCCTTGACTCAAGATGGAGATGCTTCAAAGACCCTCATTTTCAGCACCTTCTGAGGGGTGAGTCCCTCAGATATGAATCTGGAATCCATCTGGCTGGCAGTTGAGGGGGCTGCCATCTGCTGCTCCCTCCTGCCTTTACCCTGGCTGAGTCCCGAGAAGGGACTAAGGTGAGCTGGGGGAGGCTGGACCCAAAGGCTGAAGATACAGCTCAGCTCAGACTGACCTCCAACCCAGAAGCTGAAGGTATGTGTGTGGTGGGGGTGCTGGTGAATCAGCCCATTGCAGAGACAAGAGTGCTGTGGGGAAGAGGAGAGAGGGTGGCAAGGGACAGGCTGGATACAGTGCTGACTGTCCAAGGTGCTTCTCTCATTTCTCCAGTCCCTTCTGATAGGGGGGTTGGGGTGGGGATGAGATCCAGATGTGACCATGTCCACTAGCATTCCAACCCCTTAAGCCCTTGGCAGGTTCCGACAGCTATTTCCGGAATGGGAGCTGTCAGGCTTAGAGGTGGAAGGAGGGCCAGGTTACCCCTCCTAAGCGCAAATTTCACCAGGGCAAAGGGGGGGGGGGTGGCATTTCTGTCCCGAGGGTGGGTGAGTCACCATGTTGACACCTGAAATGTATATGCAGGAAAATATGGTCCACTGGAAGGGAGGGTGGCAACCAAACCAAGAATCAAATTGCATTTCCTGAAACAGTCCTTCTGTCCTGGAGCTGACATTTAACCCTTCAGAGGCTGGATCTGAAAGGGGAACTGGGACAGGGATAAACATACCCCTCCTCTTTCCAGGTGGCTGGGAAAGTAGGGTAGCATCTGTGAGAACTCTGTGAATGTCCCAGAAGGCAGAGTCTGTCTGCCTCTCCCCTAGCTACCACCTCTCTTTGCTCTAACCACGCCCCTGACTAATTCCCACACTGACTGGTCTGGACCTGCCCACGGAACTGTGCTGCCCGCCACCTGGCTGGCTGGCTGCTGAAACTCCCTCCCTGTCCTACCTGGCGCCTGATGCCATTTGCCTGTCTGCTGGCCCAGGGCAATCGCCCCAAGAACTACTATGCCCTGTACCCCATTCCTCCTCTACTCCTGCCACAATGCAGGAAACTTCAAACATGCACGTGGCCTCAGCTTAGCCTAACAGCCCTCTCTACCCTGAGTTTCCTGAGCCAGAGATCATGTCAAAGGCAGCACGGGTTGTCAGAGTCCCCATCTCACTGGGGGCTGACTGAGGCAGAACGGGGGATCTCCAAGTTTGGGCTGTCTTCCCCTAAGTAGAGAACTAAGTGCTGGAACCCTGTTCTTGTCAGACTGAGGGAAAGGGGTCTCTCTCATCACACTGGGAGCTGCCTGCAGGAGGTGCTGTGTTGCCTGCTCAGAGTAAAGACAACCTAAGGGTTAGGTCTGAAAGGGAAATGCCTCAGCGAGTGAATAGTCACAGGATGATGGAAGGATCTAAAGGCACATGACAGCCTCTGCCTGAGCTAGAAAAGCCCTCTCATCTCCCCAGAGATGGACATCGTCAGTCGGAGATCAAGATGGTTCTTCCTTGCCTCCCACTGTACTTCTCCCATCTGGAGAACTGCCCTGTCTCCTTGTGGTCAGCTCCCATCCATCCAGGAGCTGACAGCCCACTTGCCTACCCTGCCTTGGCCTCAGGCTTCCAGGCCCCAGGCCTGCCCCTCCCATGACCTCAGTGTTCCCTGCATCCAAACTCATCCTTCACTAAACTGTAACCAAGACTGCTGACCCCTCCCCTATAGCCCACAAGTTGAAGTGGGCCAGCCCCACTGTGTTCCCTAACCCATCCACGACAACCCTGATAACCACATAACCAGTAAGGAAACTAAGGTCTGGACAGAGAAGTGATCACTGTAATGTCACTCAGATAGGGGAGCTAGACCAGGCCTCAGAGCCAAAGGGTCCCAACTCCTGAGGGTCTGCAAGCCCCTTTTCCAGTTCAGAAAGCCTGCTTCCAGGATCAAGTAAGTCCTGCTCTGCACTCTGGCCACGGTGGCAACCTGGCAGCACAGGTAACTGGCCTAGGACGATGATAACACTAGCTTTCCAAACACAAGGAAATAGTGAAGGGCCCGGTGGTGAGTTAGGATGAGGAATTATCTCCTCCCTCAGGGTACCAGGAAGGGACTGAGACTCAGGTGCCCTCAGGCTCAGGGTCACAGAGCTGCCCCAGCTGGCAAGGCGGCCGTGTAGACCCCCAGGTGCCCCGCGCCTGCACCCGCTCCCGCGCGGCGCTCACCCTCGCACTCGGCGTCGGCCCAGCGCGTGCACTCGCGCAGCTGGCGCTCAGTGTCCTCGCACACTGTGCAGGGCAGGCACGGGTCCACGTGGTTGGCCTCATCGGAGTACGTGCCGTCGGGGCACTCCTCGCACACGGTGTTCTGCCTGTCCTGGCACGAGAACACGAGGCCCGAGCCCGCCTCGCACACGCGACACGCCTCGCAGCGGCCGGTCGTCTCGTCCTGGTAGTAGCCGTAGGCGCAGCGGCAAACGGCGTCGTCGGCCTCCACGCACGGTGCGGACATGCTCTGCAGGCCCACGCACTCGGTGCACGGCTTGCATGGCTCGGTGGCGCTCACCACGTCGGAGAACGTCACGCCTGGATCAGAGGGATGGGCAGGGAAGCGGCGGACACTGAATTGAGTCGCCTGCTCTAGGGGCAGGAGACCCTGCCACCCTCATTTCCAACAGGATGCCACCCCTGCTTCAGCCTCACCCCTTCATTGACGTCCACCCTCTTCCAAGGACATTGATCCCCACCCCCAGAACCCCCATCCTCCAGGCCCCGGAAGCACTGGCTCTGAGGCTTCACAGGATAACCAGTGTGCTAAATTTCTTGGCACATTCTATCAGAGTTCCCAGGCCCGCACCTTTGTTCCCACCAAGATTAAGGAATAATCTGAGCCTGGTCCCCACCCAGCCCTCCCCGCAGGCCAGAGCTGGGCTGTGAACCCAGCCTAGGCCAGGCAGGCCTTCCCCTAGCCTCAGCTGCTTTCTGTTCCTCTCTGCACAGGTTGGGGTTCAAGTGCGGCCTCAATGGGAGGGAGGAGGGTTAGACAGCAGAATTTCCCACCAGTGGTGCTACCCCATGCGATTGAAGGGCTTGGCTCCTGAGGGTGGGGACAGGCCTGCAGGCAAGAGAGTGCAGGTGCAGCAGGAACAACATAAGCTAGAAAGCAAGAAGGACTCTGCCCTTTCAACTGGCAGAAAGGGGAGATGTCCAAGCTCACTCTTGACTCATGTGCTCTTTTTTTTTTGTAGAGACAGAGTCTCACTTTATCGCCCTGGGTAGAGTGCCGTGGCGTCACACTGCTCACAGCAACCTCCAGCTCTTGGGCTTAAGCGATTCTCTTGCCTCAGCCTCCCTAGTAGCTGGGACTACAGG
>CAUYON010021103.1:0-20484 GCA_963573935.1 Arctocebus calabarensis
GGAACACATTCTTCTTAGCAAAGTATGTCAAGAATGAAATAAAAAGTATCCAATGTACTCAGCCCTACTATGAAGCTAATTTATAGCTTTCATATGAAGGCTATAACCCAATTATAGCACAAGAATATGGGGAAAGAGGCACTGGAGGGGAGCGGAGGGGGAGGATGGGTGGAGGGAGGGTAATTGGTGGAATCACATCTATGGTGCATCTTTGAAGGGTACAGATGAAACTTACTAAATGCAGAATACAAATGTCTTCATATAATAACTAGGAAAGTGCCATGAAGGCTATGTTAAACAGTTTGATGAAGATGTTTCAGATTGTATATGAAGCCAGCACATTGTACCCCACAATTGCACTAATGTACACAGCTATGGTTTAATAAAAAATAAAATAAAATCCATATAGGCTGATAACTAGAGTCTACAGAGAACTCAAATTGATCAACAAAAAAAAAAGAGCAAACAGTCTCATCTATCACTGGGTAAGAGACATGAGCAGAAGCTTCTCTGAAGAAGACAGACAAATGACTAACAAACATGTGAAAAATACTCATTGTCCCTAATCATCAGAGAAACACAAATCAAAACCACCCTGAGATATCACCTCACCCCACTCAGAATAGCCCACATCACAAAGTCTCAAAGCTGCAGATGCTGATGTGGTGTGGAGAGAAGGGGACACCTTTACACTGGTGGGATTGCAAACTAACACAGCCTCTTTGGAAAGAAGTACGGAGAATCCTCAAAGAATTCAAAAGAGACCTTCCATTTGATCCCCAAACCCCATTATTAAGCATCTACCCAGGGGAAAAAAAATCATTTTATCATAAAGACATTTGCCCTAGATTGTTTATTGCAGTTCAGTTTACAATCCCCAAGATGTGGAAACAACCCAAGTGCCCATCAACACATGACTGAACTAATAAACTGTAGTATATCTATACCATGGAATACCATTCAGCCATAAAAAAATGGAGACTTTACATCTTTTGTATTAACCTGGATAGAGTTGGAGAATTCTCTCTTTAGTAAGGAATCATAATATTTGTGATACTTTGAAAAACAAGTATCCAATGTACTCAATACTAATATGAAGCCAGTAGATGAACTAATACAGGCCCACACCAGAGAAAAACTCAATTGAATTCAAGTTGGAGGGAGGAGGGAGAAAAAAGGGGGAGTGGGGAAGAGGGAGGGGGATTGGTGGGCTCTCACCTAATGGGTAAAATGTAAGGGTATATGGCACACCTCCTGGGTGCGGGACACAATTACAATAGGGGCCTCACCTAACAAAGTCAAACATTATAACCTAATCATTTGTCCTCTCATATTAATCTGAAATTTTATAAAAAGACCACTAATTCTAATTTTATGGGGCCACCTGGGTAATCAGGGCAATCTCCCTGTCTCAAGATTCTTATTCACATTTGCAAAGTTCTTTTTGCCACATAAGGGAATATATTTCCAGGGATTAGACATGAACATCTTAGGGGGCCATGATCGGCCTGCCATGCAGGGTCCCCCCTTGGTCTCTGAGCCTTCTCATCTCCAGACAAAGCTTCCCCAGTTCTGTCAGCTGTTTCTCCCACCAACGAATTTGCTTCCCTCATCTGCAGGCCCCCTCCCCTCTCAATCTTCTCCCTATCCCTGCCACCTGATTCTTTAAAAATCAGGTTGAGATAGAAAACCTTGACACTGTATTCCCACAGGACTGAATTTAATAAGTGACAACTTTGGTTCTCACACATTTTGCAACACTTCAGGAAAACAAACAACATTTCCTTCCCTCCCCTGCTAACACTGATATCAGCATGAAAATCCTGCTTCCTATCCAGTCACTGCAAAGTTGCTCACATGAAAAAGGGTGAATTATTCAGTGTGGCGTTTAACCGGCATTTAATATTTGATCAATTAGCATTCTTTGATCCGTTTCCTAACAACAGGAGGTAACTGGCTGCTGTTGCTGGATGAAGCAGGCCTGCTGTTTCAGGCCATGGGTGTGGGTGTGTGCACATGTGCACGAGCGTGTGCACGTGTGTTAGGAAGAAGCTCTTGCACATGACCTGCATCTGATGCACAAGCAGTGGTGCTGCAGAAGACAGGGACATCTGAGGAAGCATGAAGAAGAGCAGGGTTCACAAGGGAATCCCCTGCCTTCACCCAGCCGAGTGCCCGTAAGGCCACCTGTGTCCCCGATCATCTGTCACCCACCGTGGCTTGGACAGCACCATGCCTGGTGCACAGCATGAAACCAACATAGGGTCAAAGAAACGAAGGATCCAAATGTGGGGGTCTCAGTGGAACCTCCACTTCCAGATGCCCTGTAGGTGTGGATTCAGCTAAGCTGAGACAGTGGAGGACTTCAAGATCTTATGTGAAATGTTGTTTGTCCTAACAGGGGAGTTAATCAATCACCCTCAGACGGATTGTCTTCTGCTTTGCCAATTTGTCACGTGCAGGAACAGGATGTCTGGATACTGCAAAGAGAAGGATGTGACCTCTGACTCATTAGGGAGAAATCTGGGCACCACACAGGCTAACACGTACACACACGCACATATACACATCCATGGGTGCACACAGAAACACACATGCATACAAACATGTGCACACACAACTGCACATGCATGCACATACAAGCACACGTGTGTACACACAGAAACACATGTGTACATACACACACACTCATTTCATGAATCCCTCTAACCCAGTGGTTCTCAACCTTCCCAATGCCACGATGTATTTTCATTATTACAAAGAGGTCAGAACCCACAGTTTGAGAACCGCTGTTCTAACCAAACACAGACCATCTCAGGAGCTGAGAGCCAGTAACTGGCCTAAAAGAAGCTTCTCACAGACAATGCCCCCACCCAGCTGTTCAAGGCTCCTGCATGGGAAGGCGGCTGCAGAGAGAAGCTTCGGACCAACCATGGCCTGGGATCTGGCCACATTGTCAGTCCCCACCTTTGCCAATCTCTGAACACCACCACAAACCAGGCATGCTGCTTAAAAAATCAAAAGTGACACTTTTATATCAGAATTAAGACTTTTAAGTTTCTGCACCTCTCCCACTGTGAAGTGATTTTTGTGTATCCATTTACTTGTCCCAAACTGTGAAAAGAACTGAGGCCTTTGCCGGTTGGGTCTTATTAAAAACAATCATTAGCACCTCCCGCATCTGTCACTGATTGAGATAAATGACACTATTTTGTTTTTTTAAAAAAAATAAAATAAAAACTCTGCTCCTAATGAAGTCTCCTTGGTGCCACAATCTCAGCAGGAGAGATAAACGAGAAACAATTTCTTGGTATCCATTATTTTAAATTACAGACATCAACCCTGATGCCATTTTCAAGGTTTATTGAATTTTCATAGACTGTCATCAGCTTCTACCTTCCACACATGTAATAGAAACCTGAACTCAGAGAGATTTGATGGCCTCCTTGTAACCTCAATGAGAATAGGCCTCATGACCCAGTCTCCCCGAGAACCTTCCAGAAAGTTCCAGGTTCACTTTGCCAGGCGAGGAGAGGGAAGGGAAGGAAAAGTGAAACCAGCAGAAGGAAGAGAAAAAGAAGAGAGGAGCAAGGCGGTGCCTGTGGCTCAAAGGAGTAGGGCACTGGCCCCATATGCCAGAGGTGGCGGGTTCAAACCCAGCCCTGGCCAAAAACTGCAAAAAAAAAATAATAATAAATAAGAAAAAGAGAAGAGAGGAGCAGCAAGAAGGGCTCCCTGCTTTTTTCAGCTGAACTGGGAGCCTGCTCCCCAGCCAGAGGCCCACCTGCCCTGCTCAGTCTCCCCAGACAGAGAACAGGGCTGAGGCTGGGCCCATATCACTTCTTGGTGCCTAACTACCCAGCTGACTTCTCCCAGACCCACATCCCCTTTGGGGCAATAAATCCCATATACCTTTGGTCCCCAACCCCTGGGCCCTGGACCACTGCAGGTCTGTGGCCTGTTAGAAACTGGGCCCCACAGCAGGAGGGTAGCAACTGGCAAGTGAGGGAAGCTTCATCTGTATTTACAGCCTCTCCCTATCCCTCGCCTCCCTGCCCAAGCTCCACCTCCCAGCATATGGGCAGCATTAAATTCTCATAGGAGCACGACTCCTACTGTGAACTGCGCAAGTGAGGAATCTAGGTTGCACACTCCTTATGAGAATCTAATGCCTGATGATCTGAGACGGAGAAGTGATGCATTCAAATCATCCTGAAACCAACCCCTAGTCCCTGAAAAAATTGTCTTCCATGAAACTAGTCCCTGGTGCCAATAGGGTTGGGGACAATTGCCACAGACAACCTGACCCATCAGCCACTTGACTGTTGCCCTAAGTAGACATTTAGTGAGAAGGCAATTTGCTGCAATAATCCCGTCGTGGAGTCCCTCTCCATCCCCCTCCTGGACAGGTCCCTCCAGGCTCCTGTGACCTTCCTGCTGTTGCCACAGCTACCTTGGCATGTCCCATAGTCCACTTAGTCCCCAATGGTCACTAAGAGACCAGAAGAAGCTGGCACAGAAGCTTGTGGATCACCAAGGAAGGTGGTCACAGAGAAGTTATTACTATCCCTGTGTAGGGAAGCTGAAGCCCAGAGAGGTTAAGCTCACCCCATGGGGCCACACGGCAGAGACACTGATCACTTCCACAAACTAGATTGCAAATAAAGAGGAGGAGGTCAGGAAGGCCCAGGCCCTCTTGCTTGGAGCAACCACTCTTCCCAACTTAAGTCCCCAAAGGGCTGAACCCCACAGAAACCTGTGTGGATGGATATGCCTGCGTATATGCCTAGGCACATGTTTGCACGTGTGTACACATGTGTGGGTGAGTTTTTGTTCATTTAACAGATGTTTATGGAGCACTCTCTATGTGCCTGAACCTGCGACAGGTCCTGGAGATTCCACCTAAACCAGACAATGTTGGTGCCCAAGAAGTGGGCAGTCTAGTAGGGAAGATGATTAGTAAGCAAGTAAATTAAAAAGAAAAGTTTGTAGGAGTCCGAACAGGAAAGTGGCAGACAGTCTAACTTGGTGCATTGAAGGGGGGCGGTTGGGAAAGGTGTGTTAAAGGCAGAGTTTAAGGAGGTAGTGACTCCTCGGGCCCAAGATGCAAGGGAAGAAAGAAGTTCCTGGAAAGCCGAGAGGACCACCTGGTAGGAACAGAGGCCTTCAGCAAAGGGACACAGACAACCCCCAGAGACCCATCAGGGAAGGGGTCAGAGAGCTCTCATCTTGCTCCCACCCTCCAGACCCCTGCTTGTGGCTGCATTGAATGAGTTCAACGGGAAGGCAGAGGCAGGGGAGCCCCGCAGTGCAGCCCAGACAGATGAGCTTCCCAGCACAGAGCAGGCAGTGAGGGGCACCAAGTGTCCTGGAGACAAGAGGACAACAGTGGCACACGGACATATGAAAACACACTGTTGCTCATGCTAAGAAGGCAGCTTGGGGCACAGTAAAAAGATGAATGGACCCAAGGTTGGGAAAGAAGAGTGACATTTCTGAAGAGTGACATTTCTCAGGAAAGAGGATGAGAAGGGTAAGCTCAGGACCTCAAGGGCTGGCAGATGGTGTGTGGCAAAGCCCAGGGCAGGGTGTAGAGGGGAGGCTCCTGTGCACCCAGGAGAACATGGTAAGAGTTTGGGCTTCATTCTGAATGTGATCAGAGTTCACTGCCAATGGCGAGCAAAAAGTGACAGCAAAGGGTAACACCCTAAAGGTGTGAATAGAATAGGAGACAAATGGCATCCAAATTTGGGAAACCAGAAAGCAGATGTCTGACACAGCAGACCTGAGAAAGCCAGGCACAGGTGCTCAGCCCAGAGGCCCACACACCCGTGAGAGTGGGGGCAAAGGTGCGCTCAGTACAGAAGAACTGCTCAGAAGTCTAGGGAAGGAGCATGGAGATCCCAGTGCCCTCCTCTCCACAAATGGCTGGGAGCTGCTCCCTAACCCCGAGGAGGCTAGAGAGTTGCTCTCAATACAGGCTGGACCAAAGGGGCTACTCTCTGGGACCCCAGCCCCAGCCAAGCACAGGGCCCACCCTCAAGATAAATGACGTAGAAATTTACTTACCAAAGGCAAGAATGCCAGCCCTCTTTCCTTGCCTGGTTCTGAAACCATTGGTAACTTGGCTTAAAAGGAAATTAATACTTCAAGAGAAGAGACTTACAAATATAGACAGCCAAGGACCCCCTTATGAGGGTTGAATTGTGCTCCCCTCAAATTCATGTCCCCCCAGAACCTCAGAATGTGATCTCATTTGGAAATAGCATCTTTGCTGATATAATTAAGGTAAAAAAAAATCAAAGTGAGATTATTGATCATCCTGGGTTTGGATGGGCTCTACGTCCAATGAGAATACTCTTTTAAGAGACAAAAGGGACACAGATAGACCGGGAGAGGCACCGTGACAAGACAGAGGCAGAAAGAGGGACTTTACCTAACAGATGGAATCTGTTAACCTGGTTCTTTGTACCTCAATGAATCCCCAACAACAACAACAAAAAAGACAGAGATAGATGGGAGCTGTGCTGCCACAAGCCAAGGGACACTAGGAGCCACCAGCAACTGCAAGAGGCTTGGAGGGACGTGGCCTGACAGCAGCTTGATTTCAGACTTCTGGATTCCAGAACTTCTGTGGGAATTTGTTATAGCATCCTTAGGAAAATAAATACACATCTCAATTCCAAATATCCTCTGTGGTGAAGCCCTCTGCTAGACAGCACGCGCGCGCACACACTTCCATCCTGCTACTTAGTGCCCCACTCTTAAATATGAGCATAGCATTTAGTGCTTGCTGGGTCCCCAGGTAATATTTAGTCCCTCCTCTCTAGCCACTTGTCCAGGCACCTCAGCTCATCCTGGATTGCTGAGGCCCTTAGGTGCTCCAGGCATAGTTCTGGGTGCTGAGGCAACAGTAGGAGCAGACACCCTGTCCTCACAGAGCTGGCAGCCTAGCCTAGAAGATCTGCGAGCAAGTGTCCTGAGCTGGGGTTGCAGGCCTGGGCAGTGCCCAGCAGGGGCCACTTCTCACTCCACCTGTGAGGGGAAAGGGGGCACCACTTCCACCCCACGGCCCCACTAGTCCCCAGCTTCCCCAACATGAAAGAGAAGCTGCCTGGGACTTGGCAGGCTATAGCCCCAGCCCAACCCCACATCCCCAGCCCACATGGGTGCTGGTGATTGTGTGTGTATCCGTATATGTCTGCATACATGTGCTCATGTATGTGTGTGTGTGTGTGTGTGTGTGTTTTCAAAGAATTTCTTTCAACTTTGCACAATAAAGACATCTCTAACATAAAAATAGAGAGCCCATTGGCTGCAATCTGCCATTATATTTTTACTGAGACCCTCCATTGAGCAAGAGCATAATCTGTAAGATAATATAAGTGCTAATAATATTTTCCAGGAAAGCATTTCTCACTGTTACAAACACAAACTGCTATTAAGGGGCATATTTGTTAGCATTGATGAGACATAGATTACCTGGCTTCTGCAACAAGATGGGAACAGGCTGATTCTTTTCCCCTCTAAACTGCTCAGCTTCTGGAAAAAAATTAGCATAATGTGCTGAACATTCTACACAATTCTAAGTTAATCTTAAAAACTCTTTTGTGAGTCCTCTCCCATTAAAGACTTTAAATATCTTTATTCTTTTAATAGAACGATTTATCAATGTACTCCTCTAAAAGGTACATAATATAGATAGATGGGGGGGTGTTACATATACGAAGGTACTGTCATGATGAATATGCTTATTACTCTACCTCGCACTTAGTAGGTGCTTAATAAGTGGGTATAATCTTAGTTGATTCATTGAAATTCCCTACTACTTATAAAATAAGGCTTCTCAATATCATGTCAGGATTTTAAAAGTACGAAATGCTTAATCATCATTTTCTATTTAATTTTAAAGTTGGGTAGATTCTGAAGCCCTTGCAACGGGCTCTCCATACAGGCATGAACCTCAGACTTTGCCAGAGCGCCACCTACTGCCCGAGCCTCGCCACCTTCTTTGACCAGCGAGAAGAGCCACAAGGAAAACCAAAAATCAATCGGCTTTATTCTCATTCAGCTAGTCCCTACTCTGTGTGTGGCAGACCCCAGAGGTACAGAGACAAAACATATCCCACACTGAGGTGTTCAATCTACCAGAGAAGTCGCCAGGGAGGCAGAGCTAAATGTGGTGACACCCACACAGGACAGGTCAGAAAGGAGAAGCCTACACCAGCTGTAGGCCTCTGTCCCTCCCACAAGGTGACACCCTGACCATTCCATTTCTCTGCCTCTTCCATGTAGACACCACACATGCCCAACACGGCCCCTGAGTCTCTCTTGGTCCTGACATCTGGGTTAAAGTAACAGTCCTCTGCCAGGACAGTGACAACAGCCAGTCACTCAGGACGCAGGCACGGGTTGTTAGAGCAGCACAATGTGCCCGAAAATCTCACAAGGAGTAAACAAAGGCTTCTGCGGACGCTCAACTCAGGGCTGCTCTCTACACGGCAAACAGGTTGTAATCCCCATGTCATCCGGATATGCAATTAAGCTATTGATCCCCATGCAAAATGGGCGTTGATAAATCAATACCAAGCTGATGCTGTAGATAAACAGCAAGGCGTCGGCAGGCAGGGCATGTGTAAATGATTCTGCGCAGATTGTATCTAGGGAAATTCTGCCTCGATATGGCCGAGAATGCTGGACGTGGAGGATGTGCAGCCGCAGCTGCTTTGCCCTGTTACTCTCTCATTTATTCAATGATCATAGACCCAGCACCTTTTGTGAACCCCACTGTGTGCTAGGCCTGGGACAAGGGCCAACTGAGCCTCCCCACCACCATACCCCAAGAGCTGACAACCCAGGGCAGAGCTGAGTCAGGGTGGCCTCCTGCTGAGGACTCCCTGTTTGCCAGGCCCTGGACTGGGCACACTTTACACATGCCTCTCAGGCTCCTGATGGGCCCTGAGATAAGAGCTCCTGGCCCAATTTTACAACTGCGAAAACTGAAGCTTAACGAGAATAAGTGGTGACATGGCTATCAGTGGCAGAGTGAAGATTTCTGCCCAGGTCTGAAGCCTAGAATCTTCCCTGACCTGGTTAATACAACCAATATCTTGGATCTGATTATAGAATGGGATGTTTCCACAACCCCAGACCATTCTCTCACCCCACGCAGCTGAGTGGCATTGACCACACGAGAGAGGGGATTCCTAAGAGCAGGCTTGCCTTACCTCAGAGACCCATGTCTGAGGCCAAGCCCTCTAGCAGGTGGGCAGACCAGGAACACAGTCACAGGCATTGCTGAGTGCCCACCCAAAGGCCACTAACCCTGTCTCCCTTGCTACAGAACCCCAATGTGTTCAGGCATCCAACAGCAAGAAGACTGGCCATATCCCAGTTCTACCACAAGATGTAAAGCTGTATTAACCTTAAACCAATTAGGGCAATTGCATTCCTTTTGCTGATGCCTGGCACATTACCTCTGGCCAAGGAGACATTGCTTAAGAGAAGAAGTCTGCTGGAGAAGGCTCTGAGAATGGTTACTTAGCTCTTAAACAGAGACGCGAGGGACATTTTTCACCTATCAGATTGGCAAGAGTCCAAAAGGTTGAGAACACACTCTGTTGGTGTGGGGAAACAGGCCCCTTAAACATTGCTGATGGGAGTATAAACTGGTGCAAATCCCAGGAAGAGCAATTTGACGGTATCTGTCAAGGTTAAAAATATGTATTCCTCTTGCCCCAGCAATTCCACTTCTGGGAATTTATCCTACAGGAATGCCAACCTATTTGCAGAACTGGTTATAACAGCAGATATTGGAAACAAACTAAATATCTATCAAAAAATAACTGGTTATACAAATAAAATTGTATCCATATAATGCAATATGATAGAGCTGTAAAAATAATACTAAAGATGCACTTTAGGTATCAAAACTTTTTGCTAAGTAATAAAAAAATAAAGTGTCAAAAATGCATAAAGTAAGCTATCATTTGGGAAAAAAGGAAATGAGGTAGATAAAACTATAACTGTATTTATATTTGCTTGTGATGTATCTTATTATATAAAAAGATTCTGGAAGAATACACAAGAAATTCCTATTACTGAGTGGATAAGGGTGGGAGTAACAGCCATTTTGTGGCATGCCTCTTAAGTGATTTAAGTTTACAGATCTTTGGGGATAACATCCATAGAAATAATTATATATTTTAAAAGGGATGCTATCTTTTCTGCCTGTGTCCTCACTTGGGGTAGAACCACAGCAGCAATTTTGTAGCCATGAAGAGCATTAGGGTGGAGTAGATATTGTTTGTTTGTTTGTTTGTTTGTTTGTTTGTTTGTTTTCAGATGGTCTCAACTTTTTTTATTTCAGTTTAACATGAGGATATAAACAACGAAATCACAATATTTGAAATTGTTATGTAGAGTCCCTCTTGTAGCTATGTCTTGCCCCCAAAAGATGTGCCATGTAGTTCTGCATTGTGCCCATTCAGTGGGAGCACCCCAAACTCCACATCCTCTCTCTCGCCTGGAGTGAATATCGTTGAGAATTAACCTAACCTAGAGCTGCCCTGCCTCAGAGTTCCTTGTTAGAGGACATAAATCCCTTTCTTGTTCAAGCCACTTTCTGTTACACACATGCAGCAGCATTCTAGTGTGAAATCAGGGCTCTGGAAAAGGCCGTCATTGTGAGGACACACACCTGGCAGATGAGCTGTGCCTCTGCTCATGCCCCTGCTATAAAGAAGAAATGCAACAATTCAGGGGAAACACAGACGACTAAACATCTACAATTATTTCTGCTCCTCCTCCCCCCCGGAACATACCCGTAAAATAGCAGTGAGCATCTTAAAGTGATGGAAACCCACAAGGACCAAGAAGAGAAAGCATGACAAAAAACAAGTCATATCAACAAGAGTCTGGAATCTGGAAAGCAGAGGCAAGAGCAAAGAAACAAGCAGATAGAAGAAGCTGAAACCTAAGCCTAGGTTCAGATGAGCAAACCTGTTCGGAACCCAGAAAGCCAGGAATTGGGAAAGCACAAACTTTCTCAGAAGGCACAGGCATGGGTGGGGCAAAAAACAGGAGGGTCTCAAAATTCAACAATAAAAAAAATAAATAACCCAAGTAAAAAATGGGCAAAAGACTTGAACAAACACCTCGCCAAAGAAGGGACACAGATGGCAAATGAGTGTCATGTCATAGAGAACTGCAAATTAAAACCATGAGATATCACACAGCTAGTAGAATGGCCAAAGTCCAGAACACTGATAACACCAAATGCTGGTGAGGATGTGGAGCTTCAGGAACTCTCATTCATGGCTGGTGGGGATGCAAAATGGCAGAGCCACTTTGAAAGATAGCATGGCAGTTTCTTACAAAGCTAAACATAGGCCTGGGCATTGTGGCTCATGCCTATAATCCTAGCACTCTAGGAGACTGAAGTGGATAGTTTGCTTGACCTTAGGAGTTCAAGACCAGCCTGAGCAAGATCAAGACCCCGTCTCTAAAAATAGCTGGGCATTGTGGTGGGCACCTGTAGTACCAGCTACTCGGGAGGCTGAGGCAAAAGGATCACTGGAGCCCGGGAGTTCAAAGTTTCTGTGAGCTATGATGCCATAGCACTCTATCAAGAGTGACAAAGTGAGACTCTGTCTCAAAAACAAAAAAAACTAAACTAAACATACCATTACCTTATGATATAGCAATTGCACTCCTTGATATTTACCCAAATGAGCTGAAAACTTATCTCTACATAAATACCTGCACATGGACATCTACAGCAGCTTTATTCATAATTGCCAAAACTTGAAAGGAACCAAGGTATCCTTCGGTAGGTGAAGGGATAAACTATGATATATCCAGACAATGAAATGTTATTCAGTGGCAAAAAGGAATGAGCCATCAAACCATGAAAAGAGCCTGGACACGGTGGCTCACACCTATAATCCTAGCTCTCTGAGAGGCTGAGGCGGGAGGATCACTTGAGCTCAAGAGTTCTAGACCAACCTGAGCAAGAGTGAGACCCCGTCTCTACTAAAAATAGAAAAATTAGCCAAATGTTGTAGCGGGCCCCTGTAGTCCGCTGAGGCCTGTAGCTGAGTCAGGAGGATCACTTGAGCCCAGAAGTTTGAAGTTGCTGTGAGCTAGGCTGATATTATGGCACACGAGCCTGGACAACAGATCACAAAAAAAAACAAAAAAAAGCCAGGAAGAATAAGGGTAAGTCCATAAGCTGGATGGTGAGGAGTCATGTCACCATCTCCCACTGAGTTTCCAGAAGGTTCTCTGCCAGACTTATGCCCCTCCCTCAGGCAAATGGTGAGAGGATTTCCTGTGGACAACCTGATCACCTCAAGAGAAAAGACCTAAAGATAGTGATACCAGAGAATCCTATAACAAAATAGCCAAGCCTCCTACCCAATCACCCTGTACTGAGGGCTATTAGTCAATAAGCCTCGCCCACACACACAGAGTTTCCAATGAGTTATCTGGTGCCTCCCTCCTAATACGTGTGGGAAGCCAAAGATCACCAGACTGCTGGGAAAAATCTCTAACTGAAAGACACAGCAAAGTAAACGGAGGAGGAAAAGACTTCCATAGGAAATAGATTACAGGAAACAGAAGGAAAAATAAATATATGTTTTTAATATCTTCAAAAAATTAGAAGATATCATACTCATGAAATAAGAACAAGGGGACTATAAAAATGAACATTTAAAAAATTAAAAAAGCACTCTCGGAAATTAAAAATATAATTCCAGAAAAATTTTAAATCAACAAAATGTTTAAAAATTAGAGGTAGGTGGTGCCTGTAGCTCAACGGAGTAAGGCACCGGCCCCATATACCAGAGATGGTGGGTTCAAACCCAGCCCTGGCCAAAAATTGCAATAAATAAATAATATAAAAAAAAGAAAAAGAAATAAATAAATAAAAATTAGAGGAAATCTTCATAAAAATGGGGGAGAGGTATAAAATAAGAAAAATGATAAAATCCAAAGGCTAATCAAAGAGGTCCATCATGTATAATAAAATTGTAGTTGTAGAAAAAGAAAATAAAGGAAATAGACATAATGCAATTATCAAAAAAATATATAAGATACTTCCCCAGAACTAAGGGAATGTATTCCAAGATCTAACAGATCCTCCAAGTATATGGCAGTTATGAATTAAACAAGGGAAAGAAAAACCATTCAATGGAACATAATTGCGAACTGTAGAACACAAAAATGGAGAAAAATTCCAAAAACTTTCCCCAAAAATTGAGCAGCCCCCATACAACCCTCAGAATCTGAAAGGCAGCTGATGTCTCAACAACAATGGAAACTAGAAGACAATAGAACAACGGCTTCGAATTTCTGAGGAAAAGCAATTTACAATCTAGAGTCAGCCACACTATCAATCACATGTGAGGGTAGAATAAAAACATTTTCAGATGTACAAGGTCTCAAAAAACTTACCACCTACTCACCCTTTCTTAAGAAGTTGCCAGACAAAGTATCTCCCCCAAAGAAGGGATCAATTCAAGGAAAAGCATGATCCAAAAAAATGGGATTTAGGATCCAGGGGATGCCCAGAAGACGGTGACAGAAAGTTCTGGAGTGAAAATCTGGTCAAGAACAACAGAACAGGGAGAGGTGGGGGCTAAGAGGCTGTGTAGGGCTGTAAGCAAACAAATGTCATATGAAATAGAAGAATAAATTTTAATAAGGTAAATCTGAACAGTTTCCACGAAAATAAAAAGAATGCTTCTGTTGGTGTAAAAAATAAAATAAAATAAAACACATAGATTGCCTGATGTGTTTGAAATATTCAGAGATTTTCAATTCTGTCATGGAGTTTGGAAAATAATTTGTCATTGGTACACATAAAACAAACAAATGAAAAGAAACGGGGCAATTATTAACATCTGAGAAAATTAAAAGTTGTACAAAAAAGAAAATATAATTATAGATTAACGCTACTGTGGCTCACTATGAATGACAGCTACACAGTCACAATAATGTAAACTTTAAATATTAACTTAGCCCTAACGAAGATTTAACATTCTCAGGAGGATAGGGGAAAGGAACCTTGTGAGGGTCAAGGGGGATGCTGTGTGGGTAGTAAAAATAAAAAAGCCTTCCTTTCTGCAAAAGGAAGTCAATGGATCACATCTAAAATGGGAAAAAAAATCAAGAAATAGCAATTAAATCAAGTTGTATAGAAGTATGGGGAAAATACAAGAAAAACTAGCTTAAACACTGAAAACAGTGAAAACCTGGGAGCTGGAATGGAGAAAGAGGGGGCAGGGCACTGCTATCTTTCTTTACAAGCCCAGTAGTTGTATTGCGATACCTATGTGCACAGAACCTGGATAGAAAATTAAAGAAGAAATAAACCAACAGTATCTGCTGATCTTCTGACCTGTGGTCAGATCTGTATCCACTCTGGGAGGCTGCACAGCCAAGGACCTGACACCTGACCTGGGGAACATACAAGCCAAATGAGAGGAAAAAACCAGGAAAGAAAACAGACTGTTTTCAATTTGCACTGTTAAAAAAAGCGTGATGTGAGTATCACTGGACATGCTTGTTTACTCACGGATGCACATATTTCTCTAGGGCAGAGATCTTAAAGCTGGGTGGTTGGGACAAAATTTTAATAGACCCTGCCAAATAGCCCTCCATAAAGGGTGACCAACATACACAGCAGTGAGGGAGACTTCTCCCTCGTCCTTGCTGATACTTGATAATAGCAATCTTTTCAATGTTTGCAAAACTGCTAAGTGAAAAAAATGCATCTCTTTATTTTTAATTTGCATCTTCATGAATATTGGTATATATTCTATAGTAAATAGAATATCCAACCTTTTAAGCACTAGGGACCAGTTTCATGAAAGACAATTTTTCCATGAAGAGAGGGGTGGGGGGATGGTTTCAGAAGATTCAAGTTCATTACATTCATTGTGCACTTTATTTCTATTAATATTACATTGTAATAGATAATGAAATAATTCTACAACTCACCAGGATGCAAAATCAGTGGGAGCCCTGAGCTTGTTTTCCTGCAGCTAGATGGATGGTCCCATCTGGGAGCGATGGGAGACAGTGACGCCTGAAGCATGTTGCTTATGTCCAGTCTACTCCATGATCTCATTTTGGTTGCTGTCATGGCAGAAAACCCTGATTCATAAAAATAGGATGTTGGAAATGGAAGCAGGCTTTTCAGTGCTTTTGTGGAAATCTCAGGACATTCTGCCTTAACTTTAATCCAGAACACATGGAGATTAAGGGCACCATCATTTGCACTCCCAAGAAGGTGATCCCCTTCTGGCACAAAGTCAATTCACCTGGCTCATTCACAAATGGGTTGTAGATCCATTCCTTCCTAGTTCAAGGTTCCTCTATGGTCAGGAAGTAATGCTCAAACTCTTTGAAAAGCTGAGACAGGTGAACTTTTTCATGATCCTATGCAAACTACTTTTCTGTGTAAGTTATTCACCATAAATTGGATATACATTCTTTAAAAATTAAAGTTGAGGCTCGACGCCTGTGGCTCAACGGGCTAAGGCGCCAGCCACATACACCTGAGCTGGCAGGTTCGAATCCAGCCTGGGCCCGCCAAACAACAATGACGGCTGCAACCAAAAAATGGCCGGGCATTGTGGCGGGCACCTGTAGTCCCAGCTACTTGGGAGGCGGAGGCAAGGGACTCGCTTGAGCCCAGGAATTAGAGGTTGCTGTGAGCTGTGATGCCACAGCATTCTATCCAGGTGACAGCTTGAGGCTCTGTCTCAAAAAAAAAAAAAAAAAAAAATTAAAGTTGAGAAGATGGCAGCCAAGTAACAGCTTCCTTGCAATAGGGCACAGTGAGTCTGGGGAGAGAAGACTCCAGGCATCTCTGGCTGGCGGGATCTGCTCAGAAACATCCCTTTGGGGACACAGGGAGTCAGCGAGAGACTTCTGGACCCCATGAGGAGTACAAAAGCAGTGGAAAACTGGCAAGTGTTTGCGTGTGTTTGTTCAGTCTAATCCCACTGGCAGCTGTAAGTACAGCAGCAGTGAGATTGCAAACTGGAAAGACCTTATCTGTGAACTGGGTTTTTTTGGACTTGGCACTCAGTTGAACTACCTTGGGAGAACTTGGGCAAGAGTGCGGAGGACTTGAAGCATTTTCTCAGGCCCCAGACTGAACCGCTGAGCAAGACGGAGCTAATAGTGTTTGGCTTTAGGCCGTGTGGAGCCATTATGGGAGAACTGCCCTGGCAAGCTCCACACTCAGGGTTGCAGAGCAAGGATCAGGCAGGAGCAAGTAATCCAGTGACTGAGCAGCCTAAAGGCAGAAACTGAGATGCCTTACAGCCTTAGCCCTCAGGGGCATAGAGTGAGATGGTTTGGGGCACACTGGGTAAGTAGATAGCCACTTAAGGAGTGATCCCAGTGACAAGTGCTTTCCTGGAAAATCTTCTGCTTAGCCAAAGTTAGCAGTTTAAAGTGCCTTTCAAGTGGGCTGTGGATAGATTTAGACTCTCCACCCTGTAGGGTTTGAGAAATCAGCAGAGGCCTCCAGGCTCCATCTTGTACAGCCATATCAGCATTGTGATTAACATCTCATATCCCAGAAGATCATCTGTTGCTCAGATAATATTCAGCAAGATATATATACTGCTTTGTTTTTGGTTTGATTTGGTTTGGTTTTGTGTTGCTTTGTTTTGTTTTTTGTTTTTTGTTTTTAATTTCAACATTTTCCCTATAGATTTTTCTTTTCTTTTTTTTCTTTCTTTTATTTCTTCATTTTTCTAGTTTAAATATAATTTTCCATTGTTGCCTTTTTCAACAATTAGAACTTCATTTTTGCTAGTGTGTCTATCTCTATTACTTGGTTTTTCCCCCAATTTTATCCCATAAAGTTTTCTGTTTGCTTGTTTTGGTTTGATTTATAGCATTTTTTTCTTTCCTCTCTACTTGGTGAAGGTGGGGTACTATGTCCAAACAGGCTAGCAACGAACTGCTAACCTCAAGGGAACCACCCAACCTGATGCCCCTAGAGGTTGGGGTGTTTTAAGGTTGGGTCAAAGTACCCTACTGAATACCTATATTTCTCCTGTCTCCCCCTTTCTGTGCCTGTCTTCTTTTTGTCAATATTCACATATACCACCCCCCTCCTTGCTCTTTTTTCTATTCTTTTCTTTTTTCTTTCTTTTTTTTTTTTTTAATTTTCTTTTTTCCCTTCTTGCTCTTCAATCTTCTCATCCTTCTGGTCCTATACCAAAAGGACGAACTGAAACCCTAGTTCACAGGTATAGCAACTTAAAGATCAAGAGGCAGTGGAAGGAAAATTAGGGCAAGAAAATAGATAAAAGAAATCACTCATAAGGAAGAATCAGCAGAAAAATCCTGGCAACATGAAAACCCATTCCAGAGTGACACCCTCCCCCCCACCAATGGACTGTGAGTTAGCTACTGCAAAGGATTCCACCTATAAAGAAATGTTAGAAATGACAGAAAGGGAATTTAGAATACAGATGATGAAACCAATGAAGGAACTGATGGAAACAATGAAGGAAACATCTGATAAAGTGGAAAATAACCAAAAGGAAATCCAAAAACAGAATCACATAAGAGATGAACAATATGAAGAATATAGAAAGAATATAGCAGAGCTGAAGGAACTGAAGCAGTCAATTAGGGAACTTAAAGATGCAATAGAAAGTATCAACAACAAATTAGACCATACAGAAGAATCTCAGAAGTAGAGGACAAAGCTCTTGAGATAACTCAGTTAGTTAAAGGGGCAGAAAAGAAGAGAAAGAAAGCAGAACATTCACTGACAGAATTAAGGGACTTTATGAAGTGTTCAAACATACGAGTTATAGGTATCCCAGAAGGGGGAAGAAGAACACCCCAGGGGATTGGAAGCCATACTAGAGAATATTATAAATGAAAATTTCCGAAATATCACCAAAGATTCTGACACACTCCTTTCAGAAGGATATCAGACCCCAGGTTGCTTCAACTCCAACCAAGCTTCTCCAAGACACATTGTGATGAACCTATCCAAAGTCAAGACAAAAGAAAAGATTCTGCAAGCTTCCAGGAGTAAGTGCCAGTTGACCTACAGGGGCAAATCCATCAGGGTGACTGCAGACTTCTCCAATGGAACTTTCCAAGCAAGAAGGCAATGATCATCTACCTTTAATCTACTTAAACAGAACAATTTCCAGCCCAGAATTCTATATCCTGTGAAGCTAAGCTTTAAGACTGACAGAGAAATCAAATAATTTTCTGATATACAAACATTGAGGAAATTTGCCACAACAAGACCATCTCTACAGGAAACACTTCAACCTGTTCTACACACTGACCATCACGATGAATCAACAGCAAAGTAAGAACTCAGAAATTAAAGGACAGAACCTAACTTCCACACTGATGCAAAAGATAAAACTAAGCAATGGACTCTCACAAAATAAGATGAATAAAACACTACCACACTTATCAATTATCTCAGTAAATGTTAATGGCTTGCATTCCCCACTGAAGAGGCATAGATTGGCCAACTGGATTTAAAAACACAAGCCATCCATTTGCTGTCTGCAGGAAATACACCTAGATTCAAAAGACAAATTAAAACTCCAAATTAAGGGTTGGAAGATAATTTTTCAGGCAAACAGAATTCAGAAGAAAAGAGGAATTGCAATCTTATTTTCAGATACACATGGATTTAAAGCAACTAAAGTCAAAAAAGACAAAGATGGTCACTTTATATTGGTCAAGGGAAAAAATACAACAAGAAGATGATTCAGGCTCAGCGCCTGTGGCTCAACGGGCTAAGGCTCCAGCCACATACACCTAAGCTGGGTTCGAATCCAGCCCGGGCCCACCAAACAATAATGGTGGCTGCAACCTAAAAAATGGCCAGGCATTGTGGCAGGCGCCTATAGTCCCAGCTACTTGGGAGGCAGAGGCAGGAGACTCACTTGAGCCCAGGAATTAGAGGTTGCTGTGAGCTTTGATGCCACAGCACTCTACCCAGGGTGACAGCTTGAGGCTTTGTCTCAAAAAAAAAAAAAAAAGATGATTCAATTGTAAATATTTATGCACCCAATTTAAATGCTCCCAGATTCTTGAAACAGACCCTACTCAGTCTGAGCAATATGATATCCTATAATACCATAATAATGGCTCGTCGCCTGTGGCTCAACAGGTTAAGGCGCCAGCCACGTGCACCTGAGCTGGTGAGTTCGAATCCAGCCTGAGCCCGCCAAACAACAATGACAGCTGCAACCAAAAAATAGCCGAGCGTTGTGGTGGGCGCCTGTAGTCCCAGCTACTTGGGAGGTAGAGGCAAGAGACTCGCTTGAGTCCAGGAATTGGAGGTTGCTGTGAGCTGTGATGCTACAGCACTCTATCCCGGGTGACAGCTTGAGGTTCGGTCTCAAAAAAAAAAAAAAATACCATAATAACAAGGGACTTTAACATTCCTCTTACAGAGCTGGACAGATCTTCTCAACAGAAATTAAACAAAGATATAAGGGACTTAAATGAGACCCTAGAACAACTGTGCTTAATAGACACATATAGAAAACTCCATCCCAAAGATAAAGAATATACATTCTTGGGCGGCACCCATGGCTCAAAGGAGTGGGATGCTGGCCCCATATATGGAGGTGGTGGGTTCAAAAC
Source organism: Arctocebus calabarensis (assembly GCA_963573935.1). Taxonomy (NCBI): domain Eukaryota; kingdom Metazoa; phylum Chordata; class Mammalia; order Primates; family Lorisidae; genus Arctocebus; species Arctocebus calabarensis. The sequence goes on from CAUYON010021103.1 coordinate 19,666, forward strand.
TGGCCCCGGCCAAAAACTGCAAAAAAAAAAAAAGTAAAATAAAAATATACATTCTTCTCATCACCCCATGGAACATTCTCCAAAATTGATCATATCCTAGGACACAAAACAAACCTCGACAGGATCAAAATAACTGAAATTTTACCTTGTATTTTCTCAGACCACAAGGCACTAAAGGTGGAACTCAACTCCAACAAAAAACGTTCAACCTCACACAAAGGCATGGAAATTAAACAACCTTCTGTTGAATGACAGTTGGGTGCAGGAAGAAATAAAACAAGAAATCATTAACTTCTTTGAGCATAACAACAATGAACACACAAGCTATCAAAACCTGTGGGATAATGCAAAAGCAGTTCTGAAAGGAAAACTTATCACTTTAGATGCCTGCATTCAGAAAACAGAAAGAGAGCACATCAACGAAGCTGGGGGCATCACCATTCCAGATTTTAGGCTGTATTACAAAGTCATAAAGGTCAAAACAGCATGGTACTGGCACAAAAATAGAGACGTAGACATTTGGAATTGAATAGAAAACTAGGAAATGAAACTAACAGTTTACAACCACCTAATCTTTGATAAACCAAACAAGAACATACACTGGGGGAAAGACTCCCTATTCAATAAATGGTGCTGGGGAAACTGAATATCCACATGTAAAAGACTGAAACTAGACCCTCACCTTTCTCCACTCATAAAAATTGATTCAAGATGGATAAAGGACTTAAATTTAAGGCATGACACAATAAAAATCCTGAAAGAAAGCATAGGAAAAACACTGGAAGATATCAGCCTGGGGAAAGACTTCATGAAGAAGAC